>APFE031158940.1:0-13754 GCA_000404065.3 Pinus taeda | reverse complement strand
GACGTGGGCTGAACCAATAGCACAGGGACCTCGAGCACCTTGATTCCTAAGTGCCCATGTGGCTCATTTGGCAAAATGGCACGTGGAACCTTGAGAACAACAAAAAGGCTGCGGAATCTCCAGATGGCTGCGGAATCATCAGATGGCTGCGGAATCGGCAGAGAGCTGCGGAATGCCTGTAAATATGTCAAAATCTAAACAAAACAGTCACACATTAGCAAAGCTCACTTGATCATGCTTAATGACATCTAATGTAATGATCTGGGTGGTTTTACAGGGAAAATGAGGTGAAAGAGAGAGATAGGTGATGAAAAACAGTAGATAATAGTAAATGATGAGGTGTAGGTTAGAGGCTCTACAATATTTTCCCACTACGTTTCCTATAGCCTTTACAGATTCGTCTCCCTAGCAATGAAGAGGGAGATGTGGGAGCCTGACTCACACAGGCATTGCATTTGGGACATCCATCTCCGGATCAAAGTCTGGCATCCACCTGTTTAGGTATAAACCTCTGGAATCCATGAAGTAAGGTCCATTTCTAAATATCAGGTATTTGTCCTCCTTTGTTTTAAAGAGAAAGGTGTAGTAACTCCTTCCACAAAATCGTATTGCTATCTTCCCCTGTGTGGTTTCATTCCAGTTTCTTTCCACCCATTTTTGCACTGAATTGGGTGAAGGACATAGCCCAGTGAACTGTCCAACAAGTTCGCGTTCTGCCAAAGAGATGGTTTCTCTTCTTGGAAGTGCTGGAGGGAGAGAAATATTTGGGATACTTTCAAGTTTCTTTACAAATTTATTGACTGTTAGCATGTTCCTTGGAGCTCCATTCTCTGCGATCAGAGAAGTGAAGGCTTTTGTGTTTTCTTCATTCCCTGGCTATAAGGAAGGGTGAGGATCTCCCTTCTCAGAGAGCTGCATGGTCTGGTTGGCCTCCGTAGCAGGAGGCTGCCGAGAGAGAGATTTGCTGGGGCAACGACGGCTAGGTCAGCGTAGGCTCGGGCTGGGTTGTTGCACATGCGATAAATTTAAATTAAATTTAAGTACCTAAATTTAAAATAAAAATAAAAAATAAAATAAAAATAAAAATTTAAATTTAAATTACTTACACGTCATTAAAATTAGATAACCTTGTATATTATATTTGAATTAATTTATTAACAAAAGATTTAATAAAATTAAAATTTTAAAAATGAGTTTAAATTTTAAATTTAAGGTAAATTTGAATTAACCAAATAAATGCACTTTTTTCAAAATAATGGTATATATATTTTTATATTTAAATTAATTTGTTTACTCAAGATTTAAGGAAATTTAAATTAAAAAGGTAAATTTAAAATTCAAACTAGTTACATGTCATTAAAAATATTATCGATACTATAACTTTTATAGAATAAGATATTAATTTTATTTTTAATATTTAATGTAGTTTTGGGTCACTTGGGGACCACTCACACTTAAGATAGGTAAATTATATTAATAAAAAAATTGCCAGTGCCTAGTCATACATGTATCTCTTTTTAATTTTAAAGGATTTTGTTTGGATTACATATTATGACATGGAAATTCAATGTTAACCTTTTAAAATCAAATTTCCTCTAATTGGCAAGTTCCCTATTGTAAATTAATTAAGGTTTTCTATTTTCGAAAAGGTTTTTCGCAAGGAAGTGGGATGGGTCATAAATGGAGACAAGATACGACAACTCACCCCGATTGCATATTCTTGCTTAATCAGTTTTTTTGGCCCCCCTCTTCTCTATCTCAAGGAATTGTGTTGGTGGTTCGATTCACAATCTCAACCCTTTGAGAATATGGTATAAACTAGTCTAGTGTTGCTCGAGAAAGTGTCATTAATCTGGAGAATTTAGGTTTGCAAGTATTTCCTGTAGTATATGTGAAGAGTGAGAATGAGTGCCTCTAACTCTATTGCCTTTTGCGCCCACCTCCTGTAGGAATGTGCATGTTTAGTGGGAAGATGACAAGCACATTATTGGTTGAATTGTCGTTTCAAGATGACCGACTTCTGAGGGGAAGCAAAAACATATCTCTTACTTCAGAAACTCTAGCTCACTTTTTATTTGGTTATATTTATAGAACTGAGTAAGAAACCTTGGGTCACTTTTTATTTGGTTCTAATTATAGGACTGATAACAACAACGCATGGATGGTGGAAAACGACACAAAAACGACCCATAACTAATAAAATAACATAAATGGATTTTGGGACGAGCGGAGAAGATAATTTGGTTTTATCCAGTCGTTATGTCGCTATGCTCAGATTCTATACATCGTCATGTCGACGAAAAAATAGAAGAAATAAAATGAAGGGTAAGGAGCAAGGCAATTACAAAGTAAGAATCATTTGAATACACTCTTTCATATGGTTCTTTTCTCTTCAATTTTTGCAATTTGGTTGAAGGAATTGAAATCGGGTTTGATTTTCCTTTGTTGGAAAGGCAAAGGAGGAAAAGGCACAAAATAACAAAAAAATTCTCACACATAATAACATGAGCGACTTCTCTTCTATTGATCAACCAAACTTGATTTGACTTCACTCAAAGTCACTTGACTTGACTCAGTTAACCGAGTCTCCAATTTTAGCCAACTCTGGCATGAGGGAGTAATTACAATTTCCAACACCCCCCTTAATTATGATCGTATGACTCAACATAACTCAAAGTTGACTCAACATGACTCAACTATGCTTACCAGGCTTACAATAAAACTTGACTCAATCACCACTCAAATATGTTTGTTGGTCTATGTCTCAACTAGACTTACAATGACTCAAAAATTTTACAATTTCGCATTTTCTTTTTCTCTTCTTCCAAATTCTATATCCCTGAAATTGCTTCATTCTCTGTTTCATGTTCTTACTGTAGGCTCCATATTTCTTTACTTATTTCCATTACAATTTTTATTTCACTTGTCTTGAATTTGTACTGAAAAACAATTTGATTATGTCTTCTACAACTTCCTTTTCAAAGATTCATTTAACTATGGACTGCTTCCACAACTTTTCATCTTCAAAGTACCTTCTTTGCGCTTCTTCTTGTGCTTTATATTCCTGACTTTATTTCTGCCATATTTCTTGATAGCATAATCTTATCTCTTCTTGATTCCATTGCTGAAAAATGGTTTCAATGCATTCATATTTGTCTTTAGAAACATCCATGTCCTTTCCTGCATCCTATTCTTGATATTCTATTTTAGCTGGGTTGCTATCCTCTTTACCTGAACACTCAAAATTAATGTTATAAATATCTTCATTATGCTCTTCAGTGAGAGCTTCCCGCTCTACCTCTTTCTTCTATGCCTTCTTTTGTTCTATCATTGCATCATAATTTTCATTTTCTTCCCTTTTACCAACCTCTGCTGCTACAAACATGTTGTCTTCCATTTTGATTCCAGACACAAGTGGGATTTTCACACCAAGTAACAATATATCAATATGTTCTTTCTGTTGCATCATGTGCAACCACTCATCGCCAGTTAATGATTCTTCATCAAATTTAACATCAAAAATTCCAATTGTTGGATCCACCAAACCAATTACTGCTCTATTGATAGATTTATCTATGCCAAAATCAGTCTTTTATTATTCACACACTGCTTCATGAACAGTTCCAACAACTTCATAACTTGTTGCTACAATGGCAGCTTCAACCTTCAATTCTTCATCAAACATGGTACTTACCATATTTTCACAATCCATCCATATTTCCCATTGACGATTACAAACCCATAAGGTACAACTGGATTCACCAATCCACATCTCACTTTGCCGTCATCATCCACCTGTTTTGTCATAGTGGGATTCACCATCATCTGCACCATCGAAGTTACAGTGGAGTCCTTGAACATTTATATGCTCTTTATTTGTTTCACACACAAAAGCTTCAACTTCTCTCTCTATGATATTTGTTGCATCTTCTTCATCCATATGTATGTCTGCATAATGGGTTTCATTTTTATAGTGTTCATGATCATCATCCACGTTTGAGTGGGATTCTCCAAGCTCTATTGTCCTCCTATAGTCTTTCTTATCTACTCTCAAATCTACGGCTGACTTCTCTTCCTGTGACATAACCTGTTGTTGCATGTCACTCCCCCCTGCACCAAATTCTTCTTCCAAGATATTCTGTGCTTCCTTAGAAGTTGTATATTTTTCTACCTTGTACAAGAACTTCTCAGCCAATGTTTTTTTTTTATAAAATTAAATGCTAAAGCATCACATACTTCATCATATGGGTTATTAGACTCGTACTCAATTAACTCTTTAGCTCATAGAAAAGTTAGCATTTTGATAACCCAAAATTCAAAATTATCACCAGTAAACTTAGGAGGTGGTAGCAGATCAAAGCTACACCAATCACCCTTGATCTCTTCTTCGTCTTCTGTTGGACTTCCTAGTTCCTCGGCAGTGGCTTGAACCTTTCTAAATATGGAAACACTCTCTGCCTCTTTTTTTCAATTTCTTTGTTTAATCTTCTTCAGTCGTGCTTTGCAACCCATGTCTGTTGTATTTCCTATGTCTTATAGCTGCTGTCATGATTGCATGGAGCTGCCTTCTATATTGCGCCCCACCACCCCCCCCCCCCGCCAATATATAATAATATAAATATATATATATATATTAATATATATATATTATAATATATATATATATATATATATATAGATATATATATATATATATATATAATATATATATATATATATATATATAATATATATATATATATATATATATAATTTTTAATATGCACCCCATAAGGCACAATCTTCACCCAAAACATATGCACCTTAATAATTTCAAACTCTTCAAACTTCAAAGTGCTATGGCTCTTTAAACTTTAAAAAACCCTTAACACTTGGTCACACGACTTTAAATAATAAACCTTTTGGAATGAACTTTATTTAAACCATGAACCTTTTAAAAGACTTTAATCTACTTCAACCTCAAATAAAATATCGTTCCTTTCAAATTTTGACCTTAGGAATATTTTTTCTCAAGTTACCTTAAAAATGGATTTCTACATTCTAGATGAGATGCATGGGTACCCTTTTGAATTTTCATACTATCTAAACTTCCAAACTTGTAATATTCATCTACAGACTCAGGTGGGTTTGGGGGCTGTTCCTTTTGAACAACGAATGACTTTCCACTATGCCATGACACTTGAAACAATTGGTGGCTAGTTAAAGTCAAAGAGAATGATTGTACGACTGAGGGTTGTGGAAACTCTCAACTAAGTCTCCTCACAACTTTTTTAATGAATAATAAACAATTAATTTTCTCTATAGACTGTGGCTAGACTTCTCTGATACACACGGTCCTTCTTAGCTCCTTCTTGACTTGGCTCTGATAACAATTTGTTGGAAAGGTAGATGAGGAAAAGGCACGAAATAACACAAAAATTCACACACACAATAACATGAGCTACTACTCTTCTATTGATAAAAAAAACTTGATTTGACTTAACTCAAAATCACTCGAATTGACTCAGTTAACTGACTCTCCAAATTTAGCCAACTCTTGCATGCGATCATAATTACAGTTTCCAACATCCTTGTCATCAAACCGACTACCTTCGAGGGTGAGGTGGTGTGCATTTTTAAAATAAAATGGGATCAACCACGAGTTATGGATAAGAGAATCAAATGAACTACTCAAAAACACTTATATAATAAGTTAGGTATTTCATGGGAATGCATCGATATCTTCTCCATAATCTTGGTAGGTTTCGTTACGCTCCTTTAAGTTGGGGAGTTAGATAGATCTGTTGGACACCCTAGCAACAAATAGGAGATCAACCGGGAATCTCACATAGAAAACCACATAGGTTGATCACAGATAGGACATGCAACTTCCTCAAGATGTATAGTAGTCCACACACAACCTTTGTTTCTCTTTTATAAGTTCATCTGTAAGGTTTTGTGCCAAAGCTGAGGAAATCAGAAATATATAGTTGAGATAGGTGTTGATTTCTGATATGAAAACAAAAATATTGTCATAGGTTTGTGTGACCAAAAAATTCTACTGGAAGGCATTAATGTCCCTATCTGATAGGTAGCGAAGGATTACCTAGAGTCAATTCCTAGTGACATGAGTTGTTGTTATGCCCATACTGAGTGGAATCAAGGAAAGTGGAATTGATTAATGGCCGTTGAAGAGGTGTATTTTTATGCTTATTGGAGGTATTTTTATGTTTATTGGAGATTTTGTGTATCCAATTTATTTAGAGCAAAGTATTCAATAGTATTATCAAAACACAATGAATTTATAACTTTGATTTTATTTTGCTGTAAATGAATATTTAAATTGGCAATCAATTTTCTTTGTATGTATTGAATATCCAAATCTATTAACATTAAGGTCCTACATAGTTGGGATGTTAACTTTGATTTATATTGGTTAGATGCCTTAATTTGTTATTAATATAAGATAACCTAAAATTAGAAGCTAAAGAGAAGTAAGTTAGTGGTTATAAGAAATCAATGTTGTTGATTACAAGAAATAAGAGAACAAGGAAAAAGAATAAACAAAGCATCACAAAGTCAGGATGTTAACTTCACAAGGATTCAAATAAGAAGGTACCTTCTTTGATGTTGAAACCCATAATGCCCCACCCTCCATTAACGATCGCTAGATAGTATAAAGTACTGTCACATAAAACCATCCGCATTCCCATTCCTGCCCGCATTACGCACACATTCTCTGGCAGTTGTCCTGCAATTCTCCATGACTTGTCATTGGAATCATATATCTCCATTATATCACCACTCTTGCCACACGTCGGACCTGGTGCCACCACTTTGTATGTCTCTATTGTTGTCATCCCCTTCCATGATCCCCGAGGGTCTAGCAAAGAGTGTGGATGATATGAGAGGAAGCGCTAAGGACGTTTTTGTGAGACGATTTAAAACAAAAAGCACTAGAAATATTCCTAGCAAGATCAAGCCTGTTGTAGATCCATGGAAATCAATATGAATTCCCTTTTGTTTCAGGAAAGAAAGGGAGAGGGAAGAAGTCTTCTTCCAAGTGTGGGTGGGTGAAGAAGGAGTAAGCTAGATAACCAACCATTTGAGATTTTCCATTATGTACAATGAGACATGACATGCTATTGAAAGGTGATTGTTTCCATTTAGTTGTGAATTTGGTTGATGAAATCAAAGCATTCCACTCTTTGCATACACTGCGAAATCTACAGAGACATTCTAGGGGAAGACACCCTAGTATATTGTGTTTCAAATGGTCAGGAAACTCCGAGATATCAGAGTACTTCATTAGTTCAGCCATTGAATCCAATGAAGATACCACGATGGGGGCATTACACCAATCTCCTTCCACCCACATTAAAGGTTACAAGTCAATGCCCCATAATGGGACATCATTCCCTATAAATTCAATATGGCCAGTGGATTATTATTAGTGCTGGATGGGCCAGTGAATACTCGATGGAGACAATGACTCATCTAGTGCTTGTTGAGTAAGTTGGTAAACCTCTAAGTGCTTGCTAGAGAGGTGATAAACCACTAGAGCTTTTTGAATGGGTTGATAAACCATTGGGGTGCTAGTTGGAAGGCTAATAAACCACTATGTAGGCTTAGACACTGAGGTGATTGTTAAAAAGGGTTGATAAACCACTAAGTGCTTGCCTTGGATGATTATAAACCATTTAAGTGCTTACCAAGTAAGCTGATAAACCATCTGGATAGTGGGATATAGACTCCTGTAGTGCTTTACTTGAAAATACAACTGATAAACCATCCATAGAGTGATATCAATCTCCTAGATTGAACAAAAAATTCACTTAACATTAGATGAATCCTTGTGATATATTTTTGAGAGGTAGAAGAGTCACTTTGGTGCCTAATACATGAGGCAATTACTAAAACACTTAGATAATTCACTCCCTCTCTGGCCTAGTTCACTTTTTATTGGTGTGAAAATCCCTTGAGAAATTAACTCCGTAGACTTGGAATTTGGCTTCTGGGTGGTGAACTGGCCAAAATACTATAGTGTAGCTGGCCTAAGGTTGTGTGGAAAGTCTAAGTCCCTCCATTAGTTATAATCTATTCAAGTTAATTAGATAAGTGTACTTACTTGTGTATATACTTGTGCTATGAATGATTGCGCCAATAGGCTCTCTCCAACCTAGTATGATAGAGATGTTGTACTAATGCAACGTCTTGTTTAACATTTTGAATCAGTTAAACTACACAAAAATAAAATAAATTAATTAATAATTATAATTAATAAGTAAACCAACCTAGATCCATCTTAACTTCGTATCTACCAAGCATCAAGAGGGATCAAATCTCTTTATCCACACAATTTCATATCACATATTAGACATTATTAACCAACATAGATCCATCTTTTATCCCTCTCGATGCTTGGTGCATACAAGAGTTAAGATGGATCTACGTTGGTTAATAATGTCTAATATGTAATGTGAAATTGTGTGGATTAACACTAAGAATGGAGGAACATTGATATTCCTTTTGTAGAAATTTCACCATAGATTAAACTGATTATGTAATGTACTAAAGTAAAATACCTAATCTACTTCTACAATCAAATTTGTGGAAGCTTAATCGATTTTGAGCAAGATCATATAGAACACATATAACAGAGAAGAAGATTCAATCACACATGAAACACAGAAGAATACTCTGGGGAAAGCCTCAGCTAAAAACCCTGCTATATGTATTATCATACAAGTGGAGATATCTCAAGAATACACAAAGCTTTAGCTCACAGCCTATCCAACTCTCAGCACAATCCCTCACTGCTGCTCATAGACAGAATAGACAACACATATGCCTTCCTTTAGTCCTCCAAGCTTCCTATTTCCTTGCGCATTTTATCCTAGTTCCCCAAGCTGCCACCTATGTGTAATAATTCCTCACACACTACTCTAACCTCTGAAATAATTGCACAATCCGGAAGGATTGAATTCCTTCTGCATGGATGAGTCTCCTTTATAGGAAAATTCCTCCAACTGATAGTACACTATCCCTTCCTTTAATCTCAACTAGGTCTTTCTTTGAACTGACATGCATGAGTTATTTATGAGAGAATATTCAGTTATCTGGAGAACACTAGTTGCATGCATACATGCATGCATTAACTAACTGAACTCACAATTAGTTCCTCCAACTTTTTGGAACTAATTTAACTGGACTTAACTCAGTTAACTGAGCGAACTAATTACAACTCAAATAAAACTCATCCTTATCTCCTTAATTAAGGGATAACTTCCTCAATCAAAGGGATAACTGTTGCATGCCTTCACATAGACTTCATGTTTGATTTTCTCGAACTAATTAACTCAAGATGAATTAATCAATTATTTTTCAAACATCTGCTGAGACCAAATTCGAATTTTAATTCAAGGAATAATTAAAATTGGAATATATCTTGAAATGCTATCTATAGCAATGCTATTTTTAGCATTTCTATTTTATCATTCCTTGTTTCTATTTTCAACACTGGTACCTGAAATGCTATTTATAGCATTTATATTTTTAGCATTTCTTGTTGCTATTTTCAACACTCCCTCTCAACAAGAAAGACATTCAACTCGAACCCAATCCTGAACCTTTGGAATGTTCTACATGCAGTACTTCTCTCAAGTTTTGTTACTCCAGCAACTCCAGAAACAAAAATATACAACCTGAATTAGAATGATGCCTCTGTCATCAAAGTCTCTGACTGGTATTGCCTTTGTCGACTAAAAACTATACACCTCTGTGCCCTTCAGTATCTGACTGCGCTAGCCTCTGTCACATTGATCTCTAACTGCATCAATTACATTGATTCCTTCCGCTGCATCCATGCTGGTGTTGGTCCTATCTCCCAGCACTGCATCCACACTGCACCTTCTCTCATCATGTTGCATCGTGCTACCCACTGCTGCACTGCGCCTCAATTACTGAGAAGTAAGTAACTGATCTCCCAACTGACCTCCCTATTGGGCTAGAAACACCCTCTGATGCCAAAGCTTCCTCTGCCACTCCATCTGCATATGTTTCTACCCACTTATCCAGCCCTGCTACTCCTCGTCGGGGTTCCCGTAGCAAGGTATAATCAACGAGGTTGGGTACCTCAAGGATCCTACCCTTATTTCAGCCTTCTTCGGACTATCAATTCACATCGCCCCACCTCACACCTAGAGGAATGGATGCATGTGATTCATCTGTCCACTTGGATCGAAATTTCCCCCTACTGGAGGTCTTTGCATGAGTGGATGCCTTCACTCGGTCTCCTCTTGACTTCTCCAGTTATGGCTGATCCACAACCTCCTGAAGCTTCTTCACCAATTGTGGCTCCTCCACAATTTTCTAAGACTTCTTCTAGTGTTGCATGCTGAGAGGTAATGTACTCTCCCTCTCAACCACCAAGTCTCCAACATTTTCCTTGCTCCTCAAGGCTTTGCATGCATCTTAAACCTCAAGAGCATACAGGTTCTTGACTCGTGAACCGATCTGCTTCACCTATCTCGTGGTGATGTGTCTAAGGAAAACCTTTCCCATACTGAAGAATACATCATAGCTTTTGTCCTCCAACATCACGATCGATACCAAGTTATTCTTCAGTCCAGGCACATACTTCACATCTGTCAAGGTGATGAGAGCTCCATGCTCCCTCTGGAAAGCAACCGTGCCCACTCCTAAAACACTATACCTTTCATCATTACCCATCTCTATGTGCATCTGGAGGTCTTTCTCCTCCAAGGTACTAAACAAACTCTTATCGTTGGTCATGTGGAATGAGGCTCCACTGTCAAGAAACCAACCACAACCCATCATCGATGAAACCATGCATGCGATGAGAGTAAAAACCAATTCGAACTAAGAGACCCATGCCTCACCTTGAGATCCTTCCGAGGATCCCTTCTTGGATTTCTTCAATGGACAATTAGTTGCATAATGGCCCACCCGATGAAAATCAAAGCATCTCACTTTAGATTTGTCAATCTTCTTCCCTCCATGAGAAGAACTCAATTTGGTATGAGAATCTTTCTCCTTCCCTTTCCTTGCCTTACTCGCTAAGGAAAAATTTTCCTCATCCTCCTTGGATGAAGAACCATCTCTGGTGCTCCTCCTAATCTCCTCCTGCATCAGATCCAACCACAGTCATTCCCAATCTGGTAGTTTCTCTCTTCCATTCACTGAGTCCTAGTAGCTATGTCAGCTCTTAGGAAGACTGAGGAGAGCAAGACTCACCATATCATCATCGATTGTCATGATTCCTACACTTATAAGCTCATCTCTGCAGGTGGTGAGCTTGTTCAGATATGTAGAGATCATGTCGCCCTTTTCACACTTGATTTTTCAAAGCTTGTCCTTCAGCGCCAACTTCCTCTGGTCATTGTTGTTCTGATATAGATCCTTCAATGTCTTCCACATTGAAAACTTAGTCTCCTTCCCATGGAGACTCGAGACAATATGGGCTCAAACTCCCTCTAGAAGAATCCTCCTCTCTCTCGCCACACATCTCTTCCATTTGGCCAATTCTTGGGCATTAGCTGCTGCTGGCTTGGGGACTTCTTGATCAATGAATTCCTTCAAACCATTGTCCTCTAATACCATCTCCATGTGATCCTTCCATGCTATGTAATTCGAGCTGCCATCCAGGGCATACTCGAGTCTCAAGCCATTGAATTCCATTGGTGAACTTTGAGATGTGATAAGAAATCGATTTTGTACCTACAATCAAGAACTTCTAACTTCTCCCTTCTTTGTATATTATTCTCTCTTTTATCACCTTTGCTATGATACCATTTAGAAATTTCACCGTAGATTAAACTGATTATGCAATGTACTAAAGAAAAATACTTAATCTACTTCTACAATTAAACTTGCGGAAGCTTAATCGATTTTGAGCAAGATCAAATAGAACACATATAACAGAGAAGAAGATTCAATCACACATGAAACATAGAAGAATACTCTGTGGAAAGCCTCAGCTAAAAACCCTACTATCTATATTATCATACAAGTGGAAATATCTCAGGATTACACAAAGCTTTAGCTCACAAGCTATCCAGCTCTTAGTACAATCCCTCACTGCTGCTCATAGACATAATAGACAACACATATGCCTCCCTTCAGTCCTCCAAGCCTCCTATTTCCTTGTGCAGTTTCTCCTGGGTCCTCAAGCTGCCACCTATGTATAATAATTCCTCACACACTGCTCTGATCTCTGAAATAACTGCGCAATCCTGAAGGAGTGAATTCCTTCTGCATGGATGAGTTTCCTTTATAGGAAAATTCCTCCAACTGATAGTACATTGTCCCTTCCTTGAATCGAAACTGGGTCTTTCTTTTACTGATATGCATGAGTTATTTATGAGAGAATATCCAGTTATTTAGAGAACACTAGTTGCATGCATGCATGCATTAACTGACTGAACTCACAATTAGTTCCTCCAACTGTTTGAAACTAATTTAACTGGATTTAACTCAGTGAACTAAGATAACTAATTACAACTCATCCTTATCTCCTTAATTAAGGGATAACTTCCTCAATCAAAGGGATAATTGTTGCATGTCTTCACATAGACTTCATGTTTGATTTTCTCCAACTAATTAACTGAAGGTGAATTAATTAATTATTTTTCAAACAACTGCTAAGACCAAATTCGAATTTTAATTCTCAATTTTAATTCAAGGACTAATTAAAATTGGAATATATCCTGAAATGTTACCTATAGCAATGCTATTTTTAGCATTTATATTTTATCATTCCTTGTTGCTATTTTCAACGCTAGTACCTGAAATGCTATTTATAGCATTTCTTGTCGCTATTTTCAACACCTTTATACCAATGATGAATGCTTCCTTCTATTTTCTCATGGTTATGTTGCTTTCGTAGAAATATATTTTGGTTTCATTTCTATAAGCTATATTGTTAACTAGATGAATAAGCATTGTTTTTTGAATGACGTTGTTCACTTTCATTCATAATTGGAATATGAACCTGCATGATTATTCTAGACCATGATGTTCAACATTATGCTATGATTGATTTGGAGATATATATGATCTTAATCAAACTATTGATCAAGGCTCTCTAAATGAGTTTATCAATAGGCTAGTATGGTTTGAGTAATTGGCGCAACTCGTTTGCTAAGTTTGGAATGTTGTGTGAATTGGTGATGATGCCTTGTCCCTTTCTTGTCTATGAAACTATTGGTTTCTCATGTTTAGAGGTATTTTTCATTGAGTTGTTAATCATTCACATTTGTGGCCTCTTAACTTTAGGCCCCTGATGCCATAAGTGTAGATAAATGAAGATTGGGTAGATGTCTCCTTTGTTCATATGCTGGTAAACTTGTGGCTTGATAAGTTTTGTGGGCCTATGGCCCAGGCTTTCCTAATAGATTGAAATAGGGTGTAGTTTGGAAGAAGCAACACCTGGGATTAAGTGTGCATGACCTCGAGACATACAAGTAGATTGGAATGGGGCAACTTGTTGGAATGACCTGCAACTAGGATAACATATGCATGGGTGTGAACCCACAAGATCTTATGGTATACGGGTTGTTGAAACAACCTAAAGCTAGGATGATGTATGCATAGGTGGGACCCACTAGGTCCTCTAATATATGAGATGTTAGAAAGATCTGCAACTGAGATGACACATGTGTGGGTGCGACCCACTAGGTCCTCTGGTCTGCAAATCATTAGAAAGACCGATGACTAGGATGACATATGCATGGGGGGGGGGGGGGGGGGGGGTG
>APFE031158936.1:0-26877 GCA_000404065.3 Pinus taeda | reverse complement strand
GATTTGGATAAGAGAAGGTCAACTTCAGGATATGTCTTTACTCTTGCAGGTGGAGCTATTAGCTGGATGTCAAAGCTACAAAACATTGTTGCTTTATCCACTACTGAAGTAGAATACATTGTTGCTTCTCATGCTTGCAAAGAAGCGATTTGGCTGAAAGGTTTGTTTGGTGAATTTGGTAGGTTGTAGGACAACATCAAGTTATTTTGGGACAGTCAAAATGCAATACATTTGGCTAAGAATCCGGCCTATCATAGTAAATCAAAGCATATACCGATCAAGTACCATTTTGTAAGACATGTTATCACTGAAAGGGGAGTCTCTCTTGAAAAGGTGCATACAAAGGAGAATTGTGCAAACATGTTCACGAAACCAGTTTTGTTAGAGAAGCTACGTTGGTGTTTGGCTTCTCTTGGCTTGCAGAAAAGATAAAATAATAAACAAACAGGGTATCAGGCTAATTGTTGTCAAGGTGGAGATTGTTGAGATTTTTTGTTTCACAAAGTAGGCAAAAATCTCTAATGTGTGACAAAAATAGGAATTTGTTGCTAGATTAGCTCTAGGTAGTTGGGAAAGAGTTAATGTATCCTATATTTGTTGTGAGAGGATTTATGAGTCAGTTAGATTCTCTTGGCTATAAAATACATGCCCGTACTAATATTGGTGAGTGAGAGTTTGTGAGGAAATTGATTATTTTGTAATCTCCTGTTTGATAATAAAGATTGCCGATGCCTATGTTTAGTGGACGTAGTCGAGATTGTTTGGGTGAACCACATTAATCTTCTGTGTCTTCTATGCATGATTTATTTGCTGAGTATATGTTTTGTCTGTTGCGCATCGTTGGCTCTAACAACCACATACATACATACATATATATATATTATTGAAATAATTCAATTAAAATAAAAAAATAGAACGATTCAGACCCAAAAAAAACGATGCTCCTAGCTCCAAGTAGTTAAACATGTTGGCGTACTCCTTTATACTTCCATGTTATTGCTCTCGTCATCATGTTCAAATCGATCATTGGGCAAGAATAAATGTAAAAGGAACAAGAATTTAAAGGTTAGAGTTTCGATGGCTCCGGAAGTAGATGTGGGTGAATTTCGTCCTCCTACGCATGTGATATTTCGAGGTGAGAAGTTACTTTTGGTGTGAGATCGACTACTAAAGGCGTAAGGACCATTACATTCAGGGCCACTCTGGCTCTTAGAGTGGTAAGAAGAACCACAACTTATGCTTTGAACTCCACAACGCCTATTCCTAGGATTGTTTCTGCTATGTTGCAGAATAAGGTCGTCAAAAGGGAAGATATTGAATCCGCACTTCATAAATCCACTCTAAATGAAGTTCTACAAAAGATCTCTCGATATCCACTTTCGATGGGTGTGATGGACAACACAAAAAGTCAATCTTCAAGGGAAAGTATATACCAATCTCGGTTCATACGGATCAATCCTCAAGGGAAAGTATATATCAATCTCGGTTCATGCGGATGTGAAGGTGAAGTATTTAAAATAGATCTTCAAACAATGTATTGGGAGCTAGTAGTCTTTCAACATCTTATTTATAAGGAAAATAATTGTTAGACTCTTGCTAGCTAGCTGCATATAATATGTCCAAGATTTTTTTTTTTAACCTTGACATTGCAGGGGGCAAAAATGAGATCTAAAATCTAAAGGGCCATCTATTTCAAACTCATACAAGGACGTTGCATTTTGTAAAGAGCTCATCTTGATAGGTCAACATCAAGATCTTCCAAGACCATACATTTTAGAGAATAATGAGGAAATGCTTCCTTTGATAATAAACAAAGCTAAACCATCTCTTTCACATTCCTACAAGCTAGGGAAAAAAAATTAAAGTCAAAACCATTACATTAATGGATCTTTACAACTTGTGTAAAAATTTGTGATATTAATTTTTGTTCCAAAGGAATTTTCATTGTACGGATTGACTCCGAGGAAGATCACGTCAAAAGCATGGGATCGGCCCTGTTATTGGGGAAGAGTGGGGTTCTTTTTCACTCCATGGTTTTAGAATTTGAGCCCTTTAACATGGTTGTAACAATAATTATAGTTTTCATTAGGTTTCGACATCTCTCTCTTCCTTTTTGGCATAAAAAAGGTCATTTATGACACTAGAAATTTTCTTGGAAAGTTCATAAAGTTGGACAGTGAATGATTACAATAAGGATTATCTACCTTTTCACATCTACGTGCATAAAGTTTTTTGGGTAAAAGTATACCAAATCGTAGCTTGTTAAATGAGGGATATTTCTAATGCATCTAGACTTTATATTGTGAAAACATGGCTTACAGATGTCGTTCATGATTTCAAATAGGGCACTTGTAGGATTTGTGCCCATAAGAGAAAAAACCTCCAAAAATTTAGAAGTGATAGGTTCATAAATCCAAAAGTTGGCACCCATATGAATCCATTTTCTCAAAAGATAGGGAAGAGGAGATCAAGGAATAATCCCACTCGAAAGATGACATAAACACCTGGAATATCATTTTACAAATACAACATATGCATGTCACAAGATATAGAGACAAATCATGATCTTTGTGTAGAAGGCATGCTAGCAGACGATGGGATAGCAGGAACAAAAAGAGCTCACATGTTTATAAAACTCTGATTCTCATAAATAACAACCCTTTATGATGAATGTGATAGAGCCAGTAGTAATACTTTTGGATACATCATATGGGGGTTGGAAGAAAGTGAAAAGAAAGAAGGAAAGAAGGAGAAGTTAAATCTTAATCTTTGCAAAGGTAAGTCTTCCTCCTTTTTCTTCCATAATTAGACAATTATGACCATGGCCAACCATAACTTTTCCATATTTAACTATAGTCAACCAAGCCGAATCATGGGAAAAATCGTCAAACCATGGTAAACCATTCATGAAGATGGTCAACCATGGGCAAAATGTCCAATCATAGTTAGTCATGGTCAAGCATGGACAACTATATTTAACCAAGGTCAACCATTTGCACCCAAACTCAACATGGTGAATTATGGTAAACCACAATCAACCATAAGCAAGATGGTCAACTATGGTCAACCATTATCTATCATTGACAACTTTAGTTTAATATAAACAACCATGGTCACCATATTCTTTTTTACCATAATCCATCATTCTCAACCATAACTTTAACATATTTCACCATAGTAAACCAAATTTAACTATCATTAACTATGAACTAGTAATCCTCCAAACAAATGTTTGCATGAACTAGCACAACCACTTTAACAAAGTATTTGAAATATACTAATCATTATCATTTTCGATCTTATTAGCTAATTGAGACAACCGCATTAATAAAATGGTTGAAATATGCTAATCAATATATTTTTCATCTTCCATACTATAACCAATAGAATTAAAAGATAAAAAAAATACACCTATATACGTATTTCATAGTATAAATGAAAGATATTTCCAAAATGTAATTGAAAAAAAATTGGAAGGGGTAAATTAAAATCATATAAAAGAGTTCTCCACAAATATAGTTTATGAATAACTTCAATCTACTCTAACACTCTTTGTTCATTAATTATAAAATAATGTTATTGTGCAACGCGTGGCTGATGTTGTAGCGGTATAAATGTTTTCTAACATTTACATGTTAGCTTAATTAAGAAATAATAAAAGGCTAAAAGTAATATAAACTTAGTTTGCAGGAAATTTCGTAGTGTTCACAAATGAGTATAAACATTTAAATGTTGGCTAAATTAATAATAAAAGTTTAAAGTAATAAAATAATTAATTAAATTTGTACATATAAGTTTATTTTATTAATTAATTTATTAGGAATCTTTTAAATCAAGGAAATTTGTTATACATATCACATTTAAATATATTACATATGGATAATAAAATATATAACTATAATGTTAGCTAGAATAAGACATTTTTAGATATAAATTAATAATTAATAAAACATAAAAACTTAAATTAATATATAACAATATTTTAACCGTTGCATATTCATCCCACTTACCCAGATTTATTAATTGTAATAGACTTTGTCACATTCCATGGCCATACTATAACTTACCAACTCACATGCCCAAAACGATAATTCATTTCACAATCAAATTATTTTATAAAAAAAATTTATTTAATTATTTTTTTTAATTAAATCTAAAGTAAAAATGTTAAATTACTTTTTGATATATATTTTAACTCTCATCCTCCCTACTATTAAAATATTCAACATATAGATTAAATCAAGGATTGATAAAATAACAATGAAAATTATTTTCATATATAGTATAAAGATTATATATATAAATAATATTAGTAGGAATCAACATAGATCTATTTTAACTATGGCTCTACCAAGGGATAGGAGGAATCAAATTTCTCTAGGTACAAACCTTCATTTTTTGCACTAAAAGAGAAGCTTCAATCTCCATAGTTTTAATCCTTGGCTTGGTAGATCCAAAGATAAGATGGATTTATTAGTGCAATTAGTGCATCTATAAAAACCTTTGGAGGGATCAATTATCTTAATATGCAAACCTCTTTTAGAGTGAAAAACTTGAAAAAAAAGTATTTGCATCTCAAGAGATTTAATCCTCACTTAAAATGAGTCTATAATGGTTATATATATATATATATGCATATATCATGTTTAATTTTTAACTATTTAAAGCACATCTTGTAATGCATAAATGGTCACTTGGATTGAGTAGACTACACAACTTGAATTTGGAATTACACAACTTGAATTTGGAATTCCTACAAATTTTTGCTAGATTTTAGAGAAAATTTACCATAAAAAAAAAAAAATTTAAGCCAAAAAAGTAACATTACTTGAAATTATATATATATAACATTGAAATATTTTATTTATAAGGCACATTTAATATTTTTATGCATAGCATATATAATGACAAGGTGTATTGTTAAGACACTTTGTAAGGCACATGTTTGAAATTTCATGGGCAAAAACTCACCCATGTTAAAAGCTAGTGAAGCCCAGCCATGTAAAATACCACAAATTACAATTAATATTAATATTAATATTTTCAAAATATTACATGTCAATTTTATATTACTAATTAATCAAATTACACATTTTCCTTATTACTAATTAATCAAATTACACATTTTCATTATTCTTGAAAAGTGATTAAATTATTATATTTTTTTATTTTTTTAAGAAATTAAACATTTTAAAATAGTCAATATACGCAATCACCACAAATAGTTTCTCCTTTATATATGATTTAACTATACTACTTTATATATATAGTTTATTTTTTCTTTTCTATTGAATTTATTTATAACATTAAATAAAATTTATTTATTTTTTTATCTTTAATTACTTCTATTTTTTATTATTTATATAAAATTTATTAACATAAATATATGAAATTATTTTATCTATTTTAAAAATGGAATATTTTTATCACATTTTTTTATATTAATTATAATATTAAAAAAGCTTATCATGAAATTAATAATTTTCAAAATTCTCTTTGAACTGAAACCAACCACAATATGTATAAGATGTATATACCTTTATTTTATTAAGGCCCATATTAATTTTTAATTTAAAATATATTTGATTTTTAATTATAAAAATGTCAACTTAAAGTCAACCACGTATTTCCATCCCCCTGCTATTTAATAAATAATTAATCTAAATAGATAAACATTAAATCAAGATAACGACCTAAATATTTACTTCACAATATAAAATTAAAAATTAATTAGAAAAATTACTAAATTTGATTTAATAGTTTTTACCAACGAGACATTCTTACGCACATGCCTGACATATTTACATACAAATAATTATATTTACTCTTTAAATATTTAAATCTTGAAACAATACTTTGATAAATAGTTACATGCCAATTTCAAAGATGGACGGAGAGACTCGGACAATCTACAGAGAAACGAGGCATTTATGCGACAATATTTCGGCAAACTAATAGAAAACTTACAGATTTGAGAGATATTAGGGAGAAACAGAAAAATAACAGGTTTGGTAGATTACTAGAGCCGATACATGAAAGCCATTTTGACTTCAACTGTCGAAAGTTTGATAATTTAATGCCGCAGTCGTTGTTGCAGTACTGTCTACATACAGCTATGGCTAGTACACTGCAGTATCTAGAGAAAATAGGTTTAAACGCTCAATTGTAACTGGTTCCGCCCTCACACTCTATCTCCAACTTTCCACATTCTGCTACGAGTGTAGGGATTAGATTTGCGCTCCCATCTTTATGACGAATTCTTGACGAGCCCCATTAATCGCCAACCCTCCAACCTTCCTTGTTCTGAGCCCACAGATAGCTGTAACTGGAGACTTCCAAGTCCACATCATATCCCAAATTTAGACCATCTTTGTAATCATCAACAAATAGAAAATCGTTAAACTGTCCAGCCGTCGGGTCAACAAATGGGGAAGCTACTGGATCAGGGAGATGAGGACAATTCCCTGCAATATTTGAATAGGAGTTACTGGCGCTCCATCCACTTATTCCAGAAGATGTTGTGAACAGCGAATAGTCGATCATGATCTCATTTTCGTTAAAGATCGTGCCATCAATATGATTCTTCAATTCTTCCTCCAACAACTGGCTTTCACTAAGATTAGGAACTGTAATGGTGTAGGCAGCTTCAGCTTCAAGAGATAGTGGCAGTGTACCAGCTGTCCACCAGTCTGTTTGTTTTGCAGTCTCATAATTATTATGGCCCTGAGTGTGCAGACTGGGACATATAAAATCATGAGCAGGGAGGCAGTCATGGGTACGGGTAGAAGTAGAATAAATACCCACTTGGGAACGACAAAACAGATGGTTGCTGGTGCAGTTTGTTTCAATTGAAAGCTTCAGATTTTGATCATGCCCTTCTTCATGTATTGATTCTAAAACGCCCGGAACAGAGAACTCGTTTTCGCCTGTGGTTACTACATTGGAAGTGTTATTACGTGGCTGCTGTCCTTCAAGTATGACGTCTAGGTATGGCTGAACAGTGTCAGAGGGCGTGAATAGTTGAAGACCATGAGCAAACACTGAATTGGGATTGCAGATACGATGGGGTTGAGAAGGGATATTAGATTTGGTGTCGGTCACCCCGTTGGCCGTGGAGTGGGTGTGGTGTTTTGACTTTATCTTCTTCTTGATCCAGCAGTTCCAGTAATTCTTGATTTGATTGTCAGTGCGCCCCTGCAAATGTGCCGCAATCTGAGACCACCTGATTAATGTAGCCGTGGAGATTAATAAAAGATAGAGAGCCCGGGAATCAAATGAGATGACTAATTTTTATGGCTATGCAGATTTTTAAAATATTTCAATGAGAGATATTAATAGTTGAATTTAAAAATATCGGAAAAAATAAAGAGATCAGAACGAATGGTCTGGATAAAACGGAAACCTGTTGCCGAGGATGGATTGCAAGTGTATGATCTGTCGTTCTTCTTCAAGTGAAAATGCACCGCGTTTAAGCCCAGGACGTAAGTAATTAATCCATCTCAGTCTACAGCTCTTACTGCATCTCTGCAGACCTGTAAATATGAGTGTATTTGTATTGGGTCAGACTTATTATTGTGTTGAGTGTATTGGAGTTGAGTAGGAAAGGAAGAAAAATGGTAATTGAAATTGGAGTAGACGTGCGTTCTTACCAGCCTGCTGGGCGATGTAGCTCCAGCAGCCCATGAGGCCGTTTCTCATGATATAGTTCGTGAGTTTCTTATCTTCTTCGGGTGACCAAAGACCTTGCTTTACTTTCTGTTTGACGGTGCGTGTCGGGGAGACGCCTTCTCCTCTCCGTTGCCCTTCTGTGCTGCACCTCATTTTCGCCTTGCCAATTCCTCTGCTCTGGGACTGAGTTGGGTGAGTGCCCATCTCAGAGCTGAGCTCGCAATCCATCCAAACGCTAACACAAACGAGGCAGGAAAAGAAAGTGATCACGATATTAGTGTCGTCCCGTGGATTTCCTTTGATTTACTAACTATATAGCGTAGCTCGCTTTTTAACTGCAGTTTGAGTTGCTCTAATAGTTTAGAGCATGTGATTCATTCATTCTAAGAGGTTATAAAATCAAATCAGAAGAAAAATCAATAATTGTAAGGATGTCACAGCTAAATCCGGATGATCCGGGCCGCACACATATTCTTAGCGAAGGTCACACATCCACATGGTACTTGTGTGGTAGTCATGCATTCTTTGCGTTGATTTTAAGGTGAGAATATTACACCATCACGGCACAACAACTAAGAGGATTTTCAGGAACCACAAGATTCGAAATTTTACTCGTCATTCTTTTAACGACAACCGCCAGGCAGGAGTACTTGAAATGTCAGCCGAAGATTCCATACACGGTTCGAAAGCTGATACCCGCTGGAAGATGGCAACCAAAAAGACATAACTACTCGTCAAACATACGCATTCGAGATCGGACTTAGTCATATATATGTAAGGAGTAGTCTACCTAGGTTGTTGTCGAATGGCCCGTTTTCCGGCACCGGCCGGAAAATCGTCCGGTTCGGGCCATCTGTAAGTTTTCTGCCCTCTGTCACTATTTCTTAACTCTGCCATCTTTTTTCTCAGCCACTCTCCCCTGACAGTCTTGACATTCCCTCTCATTCTCTGACAAAAAAATCCGAATGCAGGCGATTGACATCCCCTGACCGATCGGGGAAGAGCTGGAGTATTATGGCTGGTTCGAAATGGTCAGGCGCGCGCTCACTGCAATTACTCTTCGACCCGGCGCTCTCCCGCTGTGCAGCTCCCCCGGTGCTTCCCGCTCTGCGATTCCGCTCTGCGTGTCGGGTAGACTACTCCTTTTGATTCTCCTTTTCTTGGCCTATGTTCTGTATTTTCAATCACAGAAGCGCATAAAATTTTCACAAGTTTCGTGATTTTAATTCCCCATGGATGATTCAGAGAGTCGCTACCTGTTCCAAATACTGTTCAGGATTAGTTTGTTCAGAACCAATGATTTCTGATTCGGCATTAATACATGGTTTTCGAAACTTACCAGCTCTCCATGACTGCTGGCTTCAACTAATGATTGCGCTTGTAGCTTTGCGGCCTTAACCTGCATTGCAGAACAATTGCGCTGCTTTCCATTCTCAAGAGGGTGGCGGAGTTAGGGGATGGTGGCAGAGCGCAGAGAGGTTGTCGGTGGCCGGAGCCAGACGATTTTCTGACCGGTGCCAAAAAACGGATCATTCTACAGACTAAGTAAACTATTCTTATATGTAATCAGCCATGAAATAATTTTTTGTTTTTTGTTTTTTTTTTTACCAATTTAAACGGTGTGAACAAAAATTAAGATGTAAAAAATACATGGGACTTTTTTCGATCATTCGTGACGATGTTTATGCTCTGTTGCCATCACTGATGGTGGGATGAAGAGATGTATCCTAGTACTCGATCTCGAAAATGCACTGAATATAATCAGGACGTCCAATAGTTTTCTTTTGTCCAGCGCACATTACATTATTGCACGGTGTTTCTGCCTTTTCATAACTTCCATTACCTATCGGGAGATGCGACATTTTTAATTAGTACACTAAATTCAAAATATTCGTTTAAAGAATTGTTAAATTCCTACTTTTTATTGTTAAAATTATGATTTTATTTAAGGTTACTTTAAAAGAGTGTTGTTTTTATTTTATTTTATTTTTTAATCAACTAATATATTTTTTGATAAGTTTATTAGTATTTTTTTTTTCATTTTAATAGAATGAATAATTAAAGATATATAGAATTAATTTTCACTAATTTTATTTTTTATTGGTTTAAAAATATTGGAAAAAGAACAATACTGGTTAATATTGATCTATATCAAGTAGGGATTTAGGATGAGTGGACAGGAATCAACTTTCTTCAATGTAAACATGTTTTTTTAGGGTGTAAAATTGTAATAACCAAACAGTTATATGAATAATTTAAAAATTACCATGGTAGGTAAATGTGAAAACAGGAATTATTACCTTATTAATATTGAAATATTATTTATTCAGAATTATGAATTCAATAATAGGGTAGATAACTTTGTTAGGAAAAGTTATTTACTTCTTATTCCTTAATTAAAAGAAACAGTTGCCAGGGGCAACCCTAACCACTTTTTCCTTACCTTAGAAGAGGGAAGAGGAAAAAGGCCTGGGCTGTTAGAGAACAGACAGGAAAAAGAGAAGCAAGAGGGTACTATGTCTGATGGGGATCAGATAGTACCAGCACCATAGTGCATTTTATCGCGCTGCTGCTAGCAGGCGTTATCTTGTGGAAGGCAGTGGCCTGCAAGTGAGCTTGGGGGGGAGCGTCAGGTCTTAGTGACTGAGCTCTTGGTTGGGTGGATAACAAGCTTTATATGAGTTTATTCCAGATTCAGGAACAGGCAGCAAGTACAAGTTAAGGAAGGCACAGTACAGGTAAGTACATTAAGGTTACAGCATTAATTAGGAGTCTTATCTTTTACTGAAAAGTTATTAGTTATCTGTAACATAGGATTTTATTAGTATCTGAGAGAGAGAAGCTTTTATTATAAACCTACAGGATTATTACCTACTGTAAGTATGAATACATAAGCAAGATGGAATAAAGCATCTGTTCTCTTAAAGATTATAATAACTAGTATGATTCTAAATATTTTAATCAGTAGACAAATTCAGAGAAATATCAAGTAACGTATTGACTGTGTGCAGATAGAAAAATCACAAGTTATACTCATAACTGTCAAACCCAGAGAAATATCAGGTAACATATCGACTGTAACCAGGTAGAAAAGTCACAAGTTATATTCATAACTGCCATATTCATAACTGCACGAGTATAGTTCAACAAAATAAAAGAAAACACAGTCATCCGAGTTAAGTAATTATGGCAACAGTCGAATTATAAATAACTGGAACATGCAATTGAAATATCATAGCAGAATCCAAGAATTATTGCAAGAAACAGAACCGAGGGTTTAATAGATACATGCGACCCCTGTGCTCACACCCGAAGGCGTGCAAGTCTGGTCATAATAACACAAGACTTCACTATTAAATGGCTCTAGCAATGTCGACCGAGACGGAACGACTGTACAATCTTACCAGCAAATAAAATAATTGATATAAGTACAGGATTACACATCTATCCATTTAACTATAATATTAAACAAAATGAAATCAAGCCTCTGTCATAACATTCGGAATAGCTAAATGGGTTTTAACCATAAGCTGTGAATAATGGCGGAACAGAGTTCACCATGATACACATATACTCATAACTAACCGCCCGCCGAATCAAATGTCAGAGCATATCACTGTAAGCATAGTCATTTCGACTCACTGTTACATGTTCAGGTCACGGAAAACAAACAGAAATACAGTTGTAAATAAAGAAAATGAAATCCTCGGTATCATCACAACTGTAGGCGCATCAATTAAAACATAACTTCATGTATTCACATATATAAAAGACTGGTAAGTATGGGAAGCACGGACAGTCTGTGCGATTCTTAACATATATCGGAAAAGACATTGAGATTACAGCGAGTTGGATGCCGAGAGCAAATATACAAAAATAACCAGAGCAAGTTTAGAATCTTGTGAACCCAGAAGACCATACAAGAATTCGTAACATCAATCATTACATTCAATTGGTAAAACTGTTAGAGCAAGCCCATTTGATAATGAGCATTCCCAGCTCCCTCGACGAGTTCCTATGGGTCAAAATTTACAGTAAACCTAAAGTAACAGAACCGTCTAATACAACCAGGGAACTGAAACCCTCCGACCAGAAACCCAATGCGAAGAAGTCCGTCCCTCGGACTAGCCATAACGGAGCATGATAAGTCTCCTGGCATGACAAAGAATCCATACTCAGACATTGCCAAGGTTAATTAAATTACCAGCCGTAGCTAGAGCTACATACCTGGTGATTTCCAGTCGAAGCTTGAACTCTGAAGGCACGGGCGTCACCATAAATTTTATGTTCAGAGACCCTGCAACCAAAGGTTAATCGGTTAAATCTGCTCAACCCATAAACAATAAGGAACCAGTCTAGGTTAATCAAAAAGGGGATTTTCTATTTACCTCCAGATGAACCGCGAAAGACTCGACCACTCCTCGCAGTATACTGGCGACAGAATCCTCTCTCCAGACGATAGCCGTTCTGTGGGATGGCAGTGTGAACTTTGAAATTCCCTGGTAAACCAGGGCATGCAGAGCCGAGAGGCACTGCTTCCCTGCACCCGGATAATGACAATGAAACCCTAGACAAACCCTTTTGATCACAAGACCTTCAAAATCCACCGTTGATCGCTGTGGGGAAATCCGATCCGTTAGATTAGGTGTAATCCCGAGAGGATGCAGGTTTCGATCAGAGAATTTATTACTATAGCTACCATTCCAAGGATCGTACAGGAAAGTAATTCCCAAGGAGAAGAGCGGATCTATCCAGACAACCAGAGGAGCATTACCGAGGCGTGGTATTAAATTCGCCAGGTGATCTTATCGATCCAAGTTCAGGTGACGGCGGGAAGGACCAAGCGACCGCCAGCACATCCATATGCCAGCTCAGGCTACTAATGCCAGCTTGGCTATGAAGATTCGGGACAAGATTATAGTGCTAATATATTTATATATATATTAAGGTTTAGCCGCATAAAACATTGATATTTGATATTATTTAAAAAAGTTTTTTTTGTTGGGTAGTGACATATGGTATCAGAGCCAAGCTACAGCACTGTGGCCTCTGAGTAAAAATATTAAGAATATTAAGAACATTAAGAACATACAAATACACTGTATACAATGACTAACAAAGATGGTTATTGATAATACTTTTGAATGATCCTTTTTGTTGTTGAATGAAGTACAGGGTTCAAGTTTGAGAATAGAAATATGAGGAGAATGGATAACATTCCACGACGACCCGCAATGGGACAGGGAGTACCCGGTTCCGAGAACAACCCAGAACTATGGGTGCAGCTTGGGGAAGAAGCCAGAGTCACGAATCAGGCGATATTGGAAACAGTGCAGGAACTGAAGAATGAGATGGCTCGACTACGGGAAGACAATGCTCGGTTAACAATGGAACAAGAAAGAATCTTAAAGAGTTTGTCTGATAAACAAAATCAATTACCAGCTAATCCCAGTGCAGAGCAGCAAAGGATATCTGAAGAACAGAACCATCATATACCCCCTGAAGGATCAGAGGAACAGGAGGAACGCTCTGATAATGTATTTGACCAGTTAACCTCGAAAAGACGGAAGGTAGAGCTACAAGGTGAATTCCGCAAAATTAAACCACCGCATTTTGATGGAGAACATGAGGAAGCGGCTGAAGCTTGGATCATAAATATGAACAAGTATTTTCAGCTTTACGAATACGACAATAATCTGAAGGCACGACTGGCCATTTTTCAATTGCAAGGGAAGGCCACTTTGTGGTGGGAGGAAGTAAAGTTAGTAAAAGGAGTCACCGAACAAAATATCACATGGGATAATTTTCAGAGATTTTTCAAGGAGCGATATTTAACGGAACGCTTCTATGATGAGAAGGCAAGAGAGTTCCATGATTTACGATTAGGACAGCAGACCATGGACGAATTCATCTCTCGCTTTACGTCCTTACTTCGTTATGTACCATACATAAGGGAAGAAAAGGCAAAAGTCCAGCGATTCATCAGCAGTTTGCCGGCATACATGCGAGAGCGGATTGAGTTTGATAATCCAAAATCGATGGATGAGGTAATCCGCAAGGCTAGAATCTGTTATCAACAAGGTAAACAGAAAGGGGAAACTGCTAACAGAAAATGGAATGATAAGAGAAGTTTCAAGACTGTGGGTAATAGCAAAGGAAATCGCAGCAATGGCAGTAAGGGAAATGGCAAAGGAGCAACCAGCAGGTTTGTACCAAGAACTACAGCTAAGTTCAGAGCCACCAGCGAGTCCAAGATCAGCGAACAGCAACCAAGATTGGACAATGAAGGTACTGCAAGAGCTCCGTTACAGTGCTGGGGTTGTGGGGGACCTCATTACATTAAAAACTGTCCACAGCGAAAAGGAACGGAGCAATTATCCCAAATTCATGAAGCCTCAACTGTGGGCGAGGTTGGTCGCAGTATACCCAGAATTAACGCGGCTCTGGAAGATCGTCAGGCGGAATATCAGCCAACCATGGTTGAGTTCGAAGGTAAAATTTCAAACCTTACCATATCTGTTTTAATTGACCCTGGGGCTACGTTAAGCTATGTAAGTCCAAAGGTAGTGGAACGTTGTAATTTACAACCTGTTAAATTTAAAAATCCTTGGCTCGTACAATTGGCTACCGGAGCCAAGCGGCGGGTAACAGCCAAAATCAATGATTGCTCATTTGTCATAGCAGACCAACCAGTAACGGCTGATCTGAATATACTTCCTCTTGGATCTTACGATATTCTGATGGGCATGGACTGGTTAGAAAAACACTGGTCACTAGTTGATTGCAAAACTAAAGTTATTTACTACAGAGATCAGCAAGGAAACAGGAAAGAAATGCAAGGAATTAAGCAACCGGTGCAAGTCCGCCCGATAACTGCCAACCAACTGATAAAATGCGTACGGAAGGGGTGTCAAGTCTACGCTATCCAAGTGGGATATGCGAATTCTAAGGATAAATCAATTTCTTTGCACAGCATTCCTGTAATACAGGAATTCACAGATGTATTTCCAGAGGAAATTCCTGGACTGCCACCGCGAAGGAATATAGACTTTACCATAGAGCTGACACCCGGGGCAGCACCAGTATCACGAGCACCCTACAGAATGAGTACACCTGAACTAACCGAACTAAAAATGCAGTTGCAAGAATTACTAGACAAGGAGTACATACGTCCTAGTGTGTCTCCCTGGGGAGCTCCAGTTTTATTTGTCAAGAAAAAGGATGGTACTCTCCGGATGTGTATCGATTACAGACAATTGAACAAGTTGACCATCAAAAATAAATATCCCTTACCCCGGATTGATGAATTATTCGATCAAGTGAAAGGTGCAACGGTGTTCTCTAAGATCGATTTGCGATCAGGATATCATCAAATACGAATTAAAGACGAGGACATCGCTAAAACGGCCTTTAGGACAAGGTATGGTCATTATGAGTTTGTGGTTTTGCCATTTGGGCTAACCAACGCTCCTGCAACTTTTATGTGTTTAATGAATAGCATTTTTCATCCATATTTGGATCGATTTGTGCTAATATTCATTGACGATATATTAATATATTCACGCACAATCGAAGAACATCATGAACACCTCCGAATGGTATTACAGACCCTTCGAGAACATCAGCTGTATGCAAAATTTAGTAATTGTGACTTCTTTAAGGAGGAAATTCAATATTTGGGCCACGTGATCACAAAGGACGGAATTGCGGTGGATCCGGAGAAGATAAAGGCCATAATGGACTGGCCCGTACCAAAGGACGTAGCGGATGTCCGATCTTTTATGGGATTGGCCGGGTATTATAGGAGGTTTGTGGAAGGCTTCTCGAAAGTAGCTTTTCCCATTACCTCATTACAGAAGAAAGGGAGAGCGTTTCAATGGACCCCAAATTGTCAGAAAAGCTTTGAACAGCTAAAACAGCTGCTCACTACAGCACCAATTCTGAGTATAGCAGATCCTCATAAGGATTATGTGGTCTGCACTGATGCCAGTAAGGAAGGATTGGGTGGAGTTTTAATGCAAGAAGGCCGAGTAATTGCTTACGAATCCCGTAAATTAAAGGAACATGAACAGCGATACTCCGCTTATGATTTGGAACTGGCTGCTGTTATACATGCTCTGAAAATGTGGCGGCATTATCTTTTGGGCAGAAAATTCTTGCTGCTCACCGACCATCATAGCTTAACCAGCTATTTCAATCAGCCTACTTTAAACGCTAGGCAAGCACGATGGATGGATTTCTTAAGTGGTTTCGACTTCGAAATAAAACATCTGCAAGGTAAGGCGAATAGAGTAGCAGACGCTTTAAGCAGGAAAGTACAAAGTCTGTACGAAATTTCCACTACAGGATGGAAAAATCCTTTTTTAGACATGATTAAGGAAATTTCCGATCAAGATACAGGATACCAACAGCTAAAACAGCAGATACAACAATCTGATGGAAAGGACAGCCAACAAGAATTCACGATAGATGACGCGGGAATTGTCTATTTCAAGCAAAGAATATATGTGCCCAATCAAAACAAGATTAAAAGTCTGATTATGGATGAATTCCACATCAGCCATTATGCTGGTCACCCAGGTTATCAAAAGATGATGACAGCAATTCGGAAGGAATATTTTTGGCCAGGAATGAAAAAGGATATTGTAGAATACTTAGCGCGCTGTTTGGAATGTCAGCAAATTAAAGCTGAACATCAGCATCCAGCTGGGATGTTACAACCTTTGCCCATTCCGGAATGGAAATGGGAAATCATCTCCATGGATTTTATTACAGGGTTACCTAGAACAAAGAAAAACAATGATTCCATTATGGTGGTAGTGGACAAGCTGAGCAAGGCTGCACATTTCATACCAGTACAATCCACTTTCAGAGCTGCACAAATCGCTCACATTTTTATGCAGAATGTGTTCAGACTGCATGGTCTCCCAAAAACAATAATTTCGGATCGAGATGTAAAGTTCACATCGGCCTTTTGGAAGACACTATTTGCTGATTTAGGCACTCAGCTGAATTTTAGCACAGCGTACCATCCGCAAACTGATGGACAGACGGAGCGAGTAAATCAAATAGTAGAAGACATGTTAAGGGCCTACGTTATGCAACAACCCACCCGGTGGGAGGAATATTTACACTTGGTGGAATTTGCGTATAATAATGGTTACCATACTTCAACTCAAATGAGTCCATTTGAGGTTATGTATGGTCGGAAATGCCGTACACCCTCCAGCTGGGGAGGGCCTGAAGATAAATTAAGTCTAGGACCCGACATGCTTAAAGAAATGGAGGACATGGTAAAGAGAGTACGTATCAATCTGAAGGCGGCTCAGGACAGGCAAAAGAATTTCGCTGATCGAAAAAGGAGATTTAAGGAGTATCAGGTGGGAGATCATGTGTATATTCGAATTCAGGCCAAAAGAAGTACCTTACAATGGGTTGGTTGCGCTAAATTGGCGCCCAGATATTGTGGACCATTTCAGATACTAGCAAGAATTGGGCCGGTGGCTTACCAGTTGGCCTTGCCAAGTCACATCCGGGTCCATAATGTATTTCATGTTTCGGTCTTAAAGAAGTATGTGTATGACCCTAAACATGTAATCCGTTGGCAGGATATACAGGTGGGGGTTATTGTATGATAAAGAATTTAGCAAGAATCCTATTTGGAAGAAAAAACTAATTCCAAGTTGTGTAATGCAGGTCGAACCAGAAGGAGAAGCGCTGGTCGAACCATTGAGCATTCTCGACCAGAGAGAAGTGCAGCTGCGGAAACGAGTTATTACCCAAGTTAAGGTACAATGGCGACATTTTGGGCCTGAAGAGGCCACTTGGGAAGATCAGGAATTGATGAAGAAAACATATCCAGACCTGTTTATGACTGTAAGACACCGAGACGGTGTCCAATCTCAGGGGGAGGAGATGTAATAACCAAACAGTTATATGAATAATTTAAAAATTACCATGGTAGGTAAATGTGAAAACAGGAATTATTACCTTATTAATATTGAAATATTATTTATTCAGAATTATGAATTCAATAATAGGGTAGATAACTTTGTTAGGAAAAGTTATTTACTTCTTATTCCTTAATTAAAAAGAAACAGTTGCCAGGGGCAACCCTGACCACTTTTTCCCTTACCTTAGAAGAGGGAAGAGGAAAAAGGCCTGGGCTGTTAGAGAACAGGCAGGAAAAAGAGAAGGAAGAGGGTACTATGTCTGATGGGGATCAGATAGTACCAGCACCATAGTGCATTTTATCGCGCTGCTGCTAGCAGGCGTTATCTTGTGGAAGGCAGTGGCCTGCAAGTGAGCTTGGGGGGGAGCGTCAGGTCTTAGTGACTGAGCTCTTGGTTGGGTGGATAACAAGCTTTATATGAGTTTATTCCAGATTCAGGAACAGGCAGCAAGTACAAGTTAAGGAAGGCACAGTACAGGTAAGTACATTAAGGTTACAGCATTAATTAGGAGTCTTATCTTTTACTGAAAAGTTATTAGTTATCTGTATCGTAGGATTTTATTAGTATCTGAGAGAGAGAAGCTTTTATTATAAACCTACAGGATTATTACCTACTGTAAGTATGAATACATAAGCAAGATGGAATAAAGCATCTGTTCTCTTAAAGATTATAATAACTAGTATGATTCGAAATATTTTAATCAGTAGACAAATTCAGAGAAATACCAAGTAACGTATTGACTGTGTGCGGATAGAAAAATCACAAGTTATACTCATAACTGTCAAACCCAGAGAAATATCAGGTAACATATCGACTGTAACCAGGTAGAAAAGTCACAAGTTATATTCATAACTGCACGAGTATAGTTCAACGAAATAAAAGAAAACACAGTCATCCGAGTTAAGTAATTATGGCAACAGTCGAATTATAAATAACTGGAACATGCAATTGAAATATCATAGCAGAATCCAAGAATTATTGCAAGAAACAGAACCGAGGGTTTAATAGATACATGCGACCCCTGTGCTCACACCCGAAGGCGTGCAAGTCTGGTCATAATAACACAAGACTTCACTATTAAATGGCTCTAGCAATGTCAACCGAGACAGAACGACTGTACAATCTTACCAGCAAATAAAATAATTGATATAAGTGCAGGATTACACAGCTATCCATTTAACTATAATATTAAACAAAATGAAATCAAGCCTCTGTCATAACATTCGGAATAGCTAAATGGGTTTTAACCATAAGCTGTGAATAATGGCAGAACAGAGTTCACCATGATACACATATACTCATAACTAACCGCCCGCCGAATCAAATGTCAGAGCATATCACTGTAAGCATAGTCATTTCGACTCACTGTTACATGTTCAGGTCACGGAAAACAAACAGAAATACAGTTGTAAATAAAGAAAATGAAATCCTCGGTATCATCACAACTGTAGGCGCATCAATTAAAACATAACTTCATGTATTCACATATATAAAAGACTGGTAAGTATGGGAAGCACGGACAGTCTGTGCGATTCTTAACATATATCGGAAAAGACATTGAGATTACAGCGAGTTGGATGCCGAGAGCAAATATACAAAAATAACCAGAGCAAGTTTAGAATCTTGTGAACCCAGAAGACCATACAAGAATTCGTAACATCAATCATTACATTCAATTGGTAAAACTGTTAGAGCAAGCCCATTTGATAATGAGCATTCCCAGCTCCCTCGACGAGTTCCTATGGGTCAAAATTTACAGTAAACCTAAAGTAACAGAACCGTCTAATACAACCAGGGAACTGAAACCCTCCGACCAGAAACCCAATGCGAAGAAGTCCGTCCCTCGGACTAGCCATAACGGAGCATGATAAGTCTCCTGGCATGACAAAGAATCCATACTCAGACATTGCCAAGGTTAATTAAATTACCAGCCGTAGCTAGAGCTACATACCTGGTGATTTCCAGTCGAAGCTTGAACTCTGAAGGCACGGGCGTCACCATAAATTTTATGTTCAGAAACCCTGCAACCAAAGGTTAATCGGTTAAATCTGCTCAACCCATAAACATTAAGGAACCAGTCTAGGTTAATCAAAAAGGGGATTTTCTATTTACCTCCAGATGAACCGCGAAAGACTCGACCACTCCTCGCAGTATACTGGCGACAGAATCCTCTCTCCAGACGATAGCCGTTCTGTGGGATGGCAGTGTGAACTTTGAAATTCCCTGGTAAACCAGGGCATGCAGAGCCGAGAGGCACTGCTTCCCTGCACCCGGATAATGACAATGAAACCCTAGACAAACCCTTTTGATCACAAGACCTTCAAAATCCACCGTTGATCGCTGTGGGGAAATCCGATCCGTTAGATTAGGTGTAATCCCGAGAGGATGCAGGTTTCGATCAGAGAATTTATTACTATAGCTACCATTCCAAGGATCGTACAGGAAAGTAATTCCCAAGGAGAAGAGCGGATCTATCCAGACAACCAGAGGAGCATTACCGAGGCGTGGTATTAAATTCGCCAGGTGATCTTATCGATCCAAGTTCAGGTGACGGCGGGAAGGACCAAGCGACCGCCAGCACATCCATATGCCAGCTCAGGCTACTAATGCCAGCTTGGCTATGAAGATTCGGGACAAGATTATAGTGCTAATATATTTATATATATATTAAGGTTTAGCCGCATAAAACATTGATATTTGATATTATTTAAAAAAGTTTTTTTTGTTGGGTAGTGACAAAAATAAAAAAGATAAAAAAAATTCTTTGTAATGCTTTTTTTCTATATACAATGTGTAAGTTTTCTTTGTTTAAATTGTATTTTTTAAATATTATATAGAGTATATAACTTGAATTTGTAAGTCCATAAATTTTTTTATTCAATTTCAATAAAAAAATGACAAAAAAAATTATACCCTCAAAAAAACCAAATGTAAAACAGGGAGACTCCAAATTTTAACAATAATCTTTATTTTTTAACGATATTTAATATATATACTTAGTTGACATTAAAACACTTCACATAATATGTGTATTGATTTTTTTTTTATTTATTTTAATATTAATTTTTTTTAATCTATGGACTATATTGTTCCACATTAAAATGATTTTTTGTTTATTAATATATTTTTAAATATATGTTAAATATTATTTAAACATAAATATTTGAATATTTTTCTGATGACCCACACCAAATTATTTATTATTAATGAATATTTGTAAATGTTACATATTAGTTTTATATTAATAATTCAATGAATTACATATTTCCCTCTTATTAAGAAGTACTAGATATTTTTTATTTTATTTTTTAATATTCAATTACTTTTATTCCTTTGGACATTGAATATTTTACTATATACAACGTCAAAATATTGTGTTTAATATTTTCTTTATACATATAAATATATAAAAAGTTGGTATGCATAGAAATCAATTAAAATAGATTTTCAAATAGTTTTTTCAAATCCTATGTTGAAATAATTTTGAAAATTATAATGTTTAAACATGTTATTATGACCTTTTTTACTTCCAATTATTTTATGTCTTTTTAAAATATGAAATTATATTATGCCATGTGAGCATCAAAATATGATGCTTTATAATGACTTTAATTAAGAATAACTAAATATGCATATTGTTTTTATTATGGCTCACATTGCTTTTTTATTTAGAGAATATTTTATTTTATTTTAGGAAAGTCACATGTCCACTGCATGTTGAGCATTGAGGGAATCACACGTTGCCCTCATATTGAGGTATGCAAATTCACAAAACGTGATTACTTGAAATCTCAATTGAATTGCTTAAAACAAGTGCTACATAGTAGATAGTCCTTACACATTAATAATAATACATAATTATATGTTGAAAGTGTTCGATAAGAAAAATAAACATGTTGTAAAGGGCATGACCATCCATAATTATATCATGGTCAAGAAAAATATGCAACTCAATATGTGCGGGAAGGGAACATACACACTCATAATAAACAAGTATGCATGTTGTCCACTATGAAATAATTCTTGAGAAGAAAAATATTATAGTTCTAAAGGACTAATAAAATGTCTACATTGACCAAAGAATACCAATATCCAAGTCAACAATTAAATCAATGGCTGCAGACATTGCCATCTATTTTAGCATGGATTAGATTTTGTCTCTAATATAGCTATATCCATTATCTACATAAATCCCTTTTTTATAATATTCATCTTAATAAATATTCTAAAATGCTTGTGTATATATTTATTTTATGTTTAAAAGCATATTTAATGTGTATACTTTTTTAAAATAGAAAAATATATTATTTAAAGCTAGAATAGAAATATAATTGTTTTGTATTTAAAAATATAATTAAAATGTTGATTTTAAAAAAATATCAAAGTTGTAATAGCTAAGATTAACAAGAGTCAGTGGTGACATGTCACTCCTTATTTGTATACATGATTCATGTGCATGTAATTTTTAGTTCAGTAAGTTATGATGTTATGTTCCAAGGAAAAGATGACCTTATAGCTCAAGTTCATATATACAAGGAATGCTTAGACCTAAGTAATTGCTAAAAACAAAAAAATAATAAGGCCAAGTATGTTGAAATTAAAACCAAACTATTACATTTTAGTTTCTAATCTCCAAGTTAACCTTAATTTCTAATTGTACTTTTATTAATTGTTGTTAATTGAAGAAAAACATGGCTTTTTGATAATATCATTTTTTTTCCTGAGCTCATTCTATTTTTATTGGTATTTATTTACATGGAATGAGAAAACAATTTTTTTTGCAAGAATTACTTTTAGCTATCCTTTTGCAAAATGACATTTGTGTTGTTGTTTTTTTCGTTTAATTGTGTCGTGATATTATAGTTATTAGTTTCACATTTGACATTTGCTAATTTTCTAAAAAAAATAAGTAAACACCTACAAGAATTTGACATTTTCTTCACTTCACACATAATATTAGCAAACAAGAATAGATAGTACTAGTTTTAAGAAGTTTTATTGTCTATGTCATAGTCTCACCAAAGGTTCTTCTATGATCTGCATTGTAAAAAGAATGTACATATGTTGTAATATTTGGAATAAAAAAGCAAAGAGGTGACTGAGACTGAGACTGAGGACATTGATTCTAGAGCTAAGAATGGAGAATTCGTCTAGGGATGATACAATTTTTTGCTCAAAGAAGAATCTTGAACTTGATGATAGGCATTAAAGGCTTAGTGCTCCATGAAGTAAAGGAGATGGTTCATGAAATTAAATGGCCTTAGGAAAATATTCATGCCCATGCTTGTCTTAAATAATACAAGGAGAAAAAGGTAACATAATTTATGGACTGATTGCAAGAGCAAAGATGAAGTTGTAAGGGAGGGACATGAAACTTGCTGCAAAAGAAAAACAAGCATTTGGTAGAGACAATGTTGATAGAGGGAAATGTTCAGTTTTAATGCGGACAAAAAAGATAAATATTGTAGGATTACAATTTGCAATTAATGGGTTATGTTGCATTGTCATTGTGATAGATAGGTAAATGAGAAGTGGAATATGTGTTGATTTCAATATATATGCAATGCAATCGTGAACCGATATTTTCCTAATTTGTATATTGATAATGGTTATGATTATGCATGGGCACATGTGTCCTATGCTTCCATGAAAAATTAAATATGTAAATATAGTAAACAATGGTAATTCCAGAGTGTCTGAAGTTCATATTGAAGAAGAATACCATAACAAATTTTCATAAATGCTTAATGATATGATAAATTTCAATAAATGATGTTAAGGACCTCAACGATCTACTGAAATTGCAAAAGAAGTTCAATTAGAGCAATTGGGTTCTAAGGTTCCTTGTATTAATGTACAAATCTATACCAAATATGCTCTTTTGACACAGATGGTCAATGTGTACATTAAGATATATGTTTAGAAAAAACTATTGCTAAAGAGGAAACAAATGTATTTGAGTCGATTATGTCTTGTTGTAGTGTTTCTACAAGATTTACCCTTTATTGTGCATGAGCGTCCATTTCCACCACATGGAGGTTGGCAATGAGGATAAGAATTCCTCGCCAATAGCCAAATGCCCCGTTAACTCATGAGCAGTTTGGAGGAGTTACTGAAAGAGTTTGTGAGTATTCTAGAATAGTTGGTGTGAGGCAGGTGAGATGGAAGCTTGATGTAAGGTGGCTCCAATATTTTTCCAGATAAGAACTATAGAAGCGCGTGTGCCACCATGCAAGGAATTCACTACTCGAAGGTAGAGAAGTGCCACTGCATAGTAATCCCTCAACGTTGATATCATACAAGACTAGAAGGGGTAACAACATGGAACATCTTAGTATGGCTTCGACAGAGTGGTGAGTTGCTCATTTAGATCTATAAGGAGAATGAATTCCTCAGAGAATCTTGCAATCGAGAGCATTAGCTGGACGCAGTTCATGCAATAGATGACTTGGTCTTTGAGGAAACTATAGAAATGTTGAATAAAGACTATGAGTGGTGCAGAGCCAAAGCGCCATGGCATAACCATTCTCGAAAAATAAGAAAGAATATTCAGTGTGGAGCAAAGGGGAGAAATGTTGAATTTATAGAAAGAATTGGATAGGACTTATCTTGTTGTAGTTAGGCCAATGGGTGGGAAAAATTTTGATTGGTCCAACACGATTCTCCTGCTGTATGATTACACATTGCACATGATTCAAGCAATGAGGTGGGTAATGGAGAGTTGGCAGGACAAAGTAATAGTTGCATTACAACATAATAAAATTAGTGTCAAAAGCCATTTAGTTCAAGGTTAGGAGGTCAGGCCATATTCGTTTGTAGTCACTCCGAGTTGGTATTCATGTGGTCGAGAGGTTATATTTTTTTCAAAATATTTTTGGATTTGATATCTGACTTAGTATTGGGCTGATTACGCTGTCAGGATGTCAGACATTCAACTGTTTTTTTGTTTTATGACATTTAATCTACTTTGAGTTAGAATATATCATACTCAGGAAGTTTTATTAGGTCGGGTAGTTTAACAGTAGGAAAAAGTTGAGGTGGGGAAGTCCGGTAGCTTGATATTCGGGTAATGATGAGATATATAGGTTAGGTAGTTTAACAATCAAGCAGTGTTGAGGGCAAGAGTTCAATTAATTATTTATAAAAATCGTAGTCACTTAGTGTTCTAAGTCGGTTGGTCAGAGGGTGGAATCGCTTGATAGGTTAGTGGTATCATTAGGTTGGTAGTTTCATAGTCAGGCTCAAGTCGAGAAGTAGAGTAGTTTGAGAGTCGACAATGTTCAAGTGAGAGGTTCGATTGATTATTTAAAAAAAAATTAATCACTCTGTGTTGGTAGTCAGGTGGTGAGAAGGTCGAGTAATCGAAAGTGCCTCTTTCTTTTCTAGAAAATGTTTTTGGATTGGACTTCCCACTTAATTTAAAAAAAAATAAATTGTTTAAGGATTTTGTTTTATTCATTTTGTGATGAACAAAAGAAAAAATTTCAAAACAAACAAATAAAGGGCACTTGGCTTTCAGTAACTGGCTCTAAAAGTATGAAAATTATAAGATTACTGTTGGGACTGCCATGGTTTTTTTTTTTGAACCGAATGTACGGTTAGGAGGCCAGAAAGTTGAGCATCTTCTTTGAATTTTTGCTTTGTTTATTCTATCGTTATCTCGAGTAGACCATAGTCATGTGAACTCATTTGGTTGGGTAGTTTCACAATCTGGAAATGTGGAGGTAGCTAGGTTGGCCTAATTATCTATTAAAAAATTGTGGTCAGTTCAAGTTCCTAATTGTATGATCAGAAGGTCGGGTGGCCGAGAGCTTGTATCTTTTTTACAATTTATTTCTGAAACTGGTGTGCGATTTAAGTGTTCAGAAAAAAAAATAAAAAATAAAAAAATTATTTAAGGCTTTTGTTTTTATTGATTTCATGACACACAAAGGGGAAAAATGTCTGTAGTAAACATGAGAACAAGAATACAAATGATCAAGTTAATATTTAGAATATAAGTTTCATACCAAATAATTATAGAACAAAGAAATACATAATACTGGATTTTCCTCTGTCCAACAGGCTATGAAGAGAGTTTACTGTGTGCAAAGTGGAAATTTTTTTTTTCTTGACTCGCAACTCAATTATTGGTATCATAAGTCTATATGCTATATGACACTACAAAGTTTTCCAAGAATTTTAGTAATTGATTCTCAAAGGCTATATCTCCTATCTGTTTGCGTTTACATTTATATTTAGTTACCACTGTATTCAAAGAAAAACACTTGAGACAATTGAATACGATAACATAGTCTAGCAATGAAACACAAATGATCAATCTATTTTAGATACCTATTGTGCAAAGACATCTTGGAAGTTTTATATGAAAAAAATTACCTCTCTGTTACAAGTTCATTTAAATGAATTTGGAAAAAAATTGTATCTCTTGTCGAGACAACAAAATTGGAGCTATTCGCAGACTTGGAAGCACATTTCTAAGTATACAAAAAATTTCAAGTGGACAAGTAATGCACATTGTTTTGTGTTTGTCTTTGTTCTCAGTTGTTAGAAGAACAATTTTTATGAACATTGATTGAGCTGGAGAAATAACATATGTCTGAAAATATCTAATTTGTTAAAACAACAGTATGATAACTCTAAGTTCTACAGTTGCAGTTGTATTTCGTGCTAAATACTTGACACAAATGAATATAAGAACATAGTAATTGACAAAGAAGTTTTTATAAAATGTGCAAGTATTTGGCCAACTCCTTGTGCTAGCTTTGTGTATAAAACCTTTTTTGTTGGGACTGTCGACATACTCAGTGTGCAATTGAGGTTCAAAATAGAATGTGTTATCACATTTTGCTTCATATTATAGGCATATCAATATTAATTGACATAATCACACACATACATAAAAAGAAACAACATCGCAATGAAAACTAGTAGAATGTATCTTGTAGAGAAAACTGTACAACAGTGCTCAAAAGAATAGTAAGTTTAGTGTGCCATATACAATGATAAACATTTTAATAAGAAATAGACAAGTTTGTTATATTATATTTATTATGAATGTGAATAAGGATCAAGGCACAATTATGGCTACAAAAATTGATTTCCTTGCATTCAATTTAAATAAGAAATTGTTACAGGTGGAAAAAATCCTCTTGGAACAAGTTAGTATGTGCTCGATCAAAGTTCCATTTTTTTTTGTATGGATTTGTAGCACCTTTGATAAAGGTTTCACTGTTTAGCTAAAACTAAAGTTAAA
>APFE031158933.1:148965-160737 GCA_000404065.3 Pinus taeda | reverse complement strand
AACCTGCTTCACACCGCATCAAATTCCCATCAATCAATCAATCACTCAGGACGTTTTCCTTGTACGTGATTCTAATTATGAATCGATATATGTCGAGTATGATTTGATTTCGTCTCTCTCTCTAGTAACCGAAATCATCTCATTATATATTCATTAATGCTGAATGTGACTCGAAATAGGTCAGTTTGCAAGCAATTAGATCGATCTCACGACCTCTGCCATGCTTCACAATCATACTCGATCGCCAGTAATTTACACGCGAAATGTTATGTTATATATATATGGCATTTGCTTCTCTGTATCAATGCAATATGATATATATAGATATAAATTATGGAAGTTACGGGTTCTTTTTGACCCTAAAAATGGTTCTTTAAGCACCCTAGTATACTCTACTTGTTCACCTGTGTTGGTTTGGGATATAGAACTGATCTAAATCCAATATCCTGCTGAAGAAAACCAAGTAGGAAATTGATTTCCATGATGATGAGTGCTACTTTGACACTATGTCCTAGGCCCCGTAGGTCACTGAATTCATACTCTCTATGCCAGGGATGCATCTTTCACACTTACCAATATTCCCATGAATCAATCAATCAAGACTGAAACTTGTTCATGATTCTAGTCATTATTTATATACATAATTACATCATTCATTATAGCAGTCATTGTTATTTTTATTATATATGTCATTATGCATTATTCGTTATATACATAATTACGCTTGAGCACATAGCATGATTAGATCTGACGTGACATGATGCAAATGAAATTGAATCTAGCTAGCTGTATCTAGCTATTGTCCCGTATCTTGCTACCCAGCTAGTGTCATTTTACTTCGGCTTTGGATTCTTACCCAATGGCTTATAATCCTTTGGAGGAAGATCCTTCTTCCAATCCTTCTTCTTCTTAGTATCCTTCAGCTTCTGATTCTTAGCATCTGTTTTTTTTTTCACATCTTTCCAAGTCATTTTATTAGGGCGCATAATTGGTGCCTGAGGGTGCATAAATAGTGCCTGAGGGCGCATAACTAGTGCCTGAGGAAGCACAGACTTCGATTGAATCTCTTCATGGAGTTTAGCAAGTTCTGACTCCAGACTAGCCATCTTAGCATGTTCTTGATATCTCTTTTCCAACTGCTCTTGAATACTAGCAATCTGCTCCTGAAGACTAACAATACTCTGAGTAGACTCTTTACGTTATTCTTCTAATTACTCCTGAAGGCTAGCAGATTCTTGATCTTTCTTGTTTAACTGCTCCTGAAGACTAGCAATCTACTCCAAAATACTACTAGATTCTTGATTTTCTTGTCTAACTGCTCATGAAGACTAGCAATACTCTGAGTAGATTCTTTCTCTTTTTTTTTTCTAACTGCTCCTAAAGAATCTTATTTTCCAATTTGAGAATAGTGCTTTCTTGACCTTCGAAGTCTATTACCTCCTTAGGTTGTGTGTCTACCCATACATTGTTATTATCATACACTACGTCCCTTTTGGTACCCACTTTGATTCCAAGGTTGACTTGGATCTCCTTTTTCATTATGTTGAGGGTATGCCAATCTATTCAGAAGTTAGATGCCACAGTGACCTATTGAGTTCGAGACATATCTACTAATTATGATTCAAACCATCCAACATTGATGAAGTTTTCAGCAGGACCCTTGTGCTTAATGATATCACTAGCATCTTCAGTTAATAAGGCATAACTCTTAGAAGCTAAGAAGATACCTTTCTTGACAAAGTGCTCCATCTTGACCTTACCCAATTCAATGGAAGAGATTTGCTCTTCTGGAAGAGGACTTCCTAGAATTGTTGAGTCAGTATCAGTATAGTAACAATCAGGTCTTGAAATGTATTTATACATATTAATACGAGAACAATTTGTAATAGCCACGACCAATTGAACAGTTGATATCTTAGGAGGATTCCAGTCTAAGTTGGAAACATTTGTTGTATTGCTCACGTAACTGATGGTATAGTAATTCTCGCTAAGCTTGTCACCAAATAACAATTGTCCCTCTTTATCAAATATTCATATCTTTCCCTACTGCAGACCTCTGTGATAGTACTTTGTGGATTTATACGAAATATACCATACAATGAGTTCATTAGTATCTTGTACACATATTCCATTGCATCATCACTAGTTTTCTTAGCTTCTTGTCTTCTCCCGAAGAGGGATGACACAAAGTTGTCGAAAGGAACTAGGCATCTTACCAAACAAGTATCCCCTTAGTGGTATAATCATGTACCCCAAGTCACGCGCATATTTCAACTCTTCGCTATAATACACACCCACGAATTGACCTGTTGGTAAAATTAAAGTATTATTATGATCCCTATAGGGTAAGAAAGGTCGAGTCATTGTACGAGGACACACTACATAAGCCTCAATAAAGCCATACAAGTTGGAAAATTCCTGGCCTTTCAAAACACCATGCCAGATAGGTACTCTACCCAGCATATGAAATGTTTTCATGATATATGGATATAAGGAGTTCACATTGTAGTAGTACAAATTTTCACCATAAGGCTTATACGTATCAGCATGGCATCCATAGTACCCATGCCGAATAAATGTATCTTCGTTCCTACTTGGTATATAGATAGGCCAACTGTTTGGATCATAATAGCTCATATGATAAATGCTAAGAGTTAGCCTTGACAATGTCAAGAAAGTGGTGATATCCACTTTGTATTGAGTCCAATAAATCTGTTGAGCTTTTTGCATAACCCCACCTAACAGATGAATATCTTGTTTCATATAATCCAACAATAGCAATCTAAGAGTCTTAAGATTCGACACTCGCACCTCGTCATGTGGTATGGAGCCTTTAGAACCTAATTTTGGACATAAAGTCTTAGACAATGTATCTAGACTACTAGGGAGCAGAGTGTATGAGTCTCTTATACAGAACACTAGTTTATTTCCCCGATACACAACTAACTCGTAAAGCCTAAGGTTCCTCATAAGTGGTTTGAAGGTGTACTTATCCCCATGAGAAGCATAATATTTCATTAATAGAATCCCATCGAATCGTGAGAAGTTATGGAAGTAAATAGTTTGAATATTAGTATTATAAGCAACCAGAGCTAAATGCTCTAGAAAGTTGAACAACATTTGATTACTTCCTTCTTCAAATTCAGGTATTACAAATAACAAATCCTCACTGAAATTCGCTTCAATTGACTAATCTGGTTCACCTAGCTTAACCACTAAGAAACCCGATGCGTAAGGCACATGCACATTATTGATTAGAACAATCTCAGTATCAGCTACATGAAAGGTTTTCTTTCCTTACTCATAGGTTTGAGTGTAGGTACATGCTCGAAATAATGATGCTTACTAACACCCATAGCTTGAATTGCTTGTGGTTCACCACCACCTATGCCGGAATTCATTAATTGCCATATTTTTGTATCAATTTCATCGTAGCTCATAGGGAACTCTTTTTCCAGCCTACCAGCATAATACACTTGAAGGAATAAACCTGATAGCACTGCTTCCTCATATTCCTATTCTTTTTTCATGACTAATTTCAAAATCAGAGCATAGATGTCCATGTTCGATACAACTTTCCTACAAGAATCATTTAAAGAAATAGCTAAACCAATGTTATAGGAAACATCTCTTCTTGGGATTTTCATGACATAACCGATAGTAAATTTCCCATAGTCAACCTCAATATTGTAAGCGTACTTCATTAACAACCACATGACAGCCAATGCTATAAATTCATAGTCTACACATCAAAGGTAAGGTGATTTAAATCCTACTTGAATTATTCTCAATCCCAAATATGGATCCAGGCATTTTTCCCAAGAAATTAACTGCTTTAAATAGGTCAATATACCATTGAACACGAATTTAGAATCTACAGAACTATAAGAAGCAATTAACATGAATCTATAAGAAGCAGTGAAATTATTTTTTTTGTTCATGTTCATGTTCATATTCAGTAGTGCACACTATAATTAAAACCTAGAGAATCCCAACTATTGAGAAGTGAATGAAATTGATTCCACTTCTCAACATGACGCCTCCCACCTGCCAGAGGCAGAGCTGAACCACACATTGTATTTACATATACCTTGTAACAACTCACTGCCTCATCTATCTTTTGATTCCATTTGAGATTATCTATATTTTTCTCCTGAGGCACCAGATCTATTAATAGAGTTCTAAGATCCTCACCTAGAATATGATCATTCACCCAGTCAGAGTCTCAAGGGGATGAGTCATTAACCAACTCTCCTATTGTTGGTTGGACCAGATTCTTTAGAAGAAATTGATTGATTATCCAAAGTGGATGATCCATTTCCTTAAACACTTTGATATAATTTGGGGTTACCCCCTGCGGAAATAGTTGTGGTTATGAAATTATCATGTACCGTGTATACAATCACTTTCATGAAAATCAATTGGTCCACCACTTTCATAACAATAAAGGCATCCTTCTGATGAATAAAGTTGACGCGGGTAGAAACTTGAGTCTTGCGCTTATCCCTATCATTCGTAGGCACTTTGAGAGTCACCCGATGTCTCTTCTTGCACACCCTATCATACACCCATATTTAAATTGGATTGCTACGCAGATAATCCTACATAGTTGTAAAGGACAATATACTATATTGCACTGGTTTATCCAAGAATGAACAAACCCAACCAATTAGGTTGATCAACCTCATGAAATTGGCTATGTCAGGATATTTATTTATCCAAAATTCATGGCAAAGTTTAGCAATGTGATAGGATTCCTTCAAACTGAGCAATGACCCAAAAAACTCTCGAATATCACTAGCCATGGTTATAACACTCTTACCATATATAAATGGCATAAATAGTTCTTTTACGAGCTTTATTGTTAACCGAGATTCTACGATAGAAAACTTATGATTATTAAGATCCAATCTTTTCTGAAAGAACTGACGAAGTTCATATTTCAAAGACAAATACAAATCTTGGATTTCATTTTCAGGATACAGAAGAAGATTGGTTCGCATACCCATTTCTGCGTTAAGAAAAAGGTAACTCATTATTTGATAAACACTCGCAGAAGCATCTTGAGTCACTGGAACCTCATTCAAACCACGAATTCTTTTGATATCACTAACTTTTTCGTTAGACAGAACCCTGGTTGGGAACTGAAATGGTTCACTAGCTTGTTGTGCTAAGTTAATCAAAATTTCGTCTGATTCAATCATATCTTCAATGTTATGTAGATACCAGCTATAATATTGATTTAACGATGCAAATATATGAGACTTAAATGCAGCTGCACAAGCTAATTGAACTCTGAGATTAATCTCCTCACGCTTGCTTAGTTCTTTTGGTGCTTTAGCATCAGAGGCAAATAAAAGAAAACTTCTAGCCCAATCACGCTCATGGAAATGAAATACACCTGCTCGGTAGATTCTACCACAGAAGTCCATGAACGCTGGAAGATAAAATTGATAACCTACGTATGCATTCTCTATCATTAATAATAAGTCTTCATACCTTTCTCACTACACCCGCTTAACTAATTCCGTTATTAGCTTATCACAGCTTATCATAGCGTGAATACCTTCGTCGTCATTAAAGTAACAGACCCTCAATAGGTTAGAAGCCTCTTGTAGATTCACCTTCGCTAGACTTCTCTTAATAAGAAGGCCCACCTCTTCTAAGGTATCACGATTTTCCTTAATAAACTTCAATACATGAAAGTTGACCTCAAAGACTTGAGGTTGTAGTGTATTCAATACATCGCACATACGCTTTGGATCATTCAACATGATATAGAAATGGCTATAGTTCTTAGAAGATAAGAGATGAAACCTATTATAGAGGTCTCCCGTGAGTCTGCTTAAGTAACCACCTTTAATATAATCTAATGTTGAAGGTACATCTACCTTAGATTTCCAAATTAACGGCTCGTAAACCATGGGAAGATTGAATTTAATCGGAAGAATACTTAAGTCAAAATTGCACATAGCATAGCAATTTAAGGGTATATAACCCTTACCCTTATTCTTAGAAACAGGTAATTCATCCGCATAGCTTGCGTCTGTTTTCAAAGTAATCAACTATCTTTCCATTAAGAACTCTACCAAGCTTACCCCAATAGCATAATGACTCCTAGTCACTTTGCTTTTTTTCTTTTTGTTTAAAGAGAACTTCACATCATCCTTACCCGCTTTATTCATTCCCATATTAACATCTTGTACTCGTATAGTAGAGTCAATACGTTCAATTAAAGTGGATACCCGAATGACAAATAAATCATGTACACATTTGAACACTGACCCTAGTACATGAATAATGATAGCCTCTAGTTTATATTGACCAAACACATTAATATAAGTTAAATCCTTTTTGGATACGCCACACTTCTGCATTAGATATGCCTTAGCAGTAATCATATCTTGACAAATTAAGAGTTTGATCAAGCTCGGAACACTTTTGAACACATTCTGTTCATCAAAATTCATAGTAAGATCTTCTATTGATTTTTGTAAATCAAATAAATCTTCTTGGGTAAAAGATCCACCTTTCAAAAGGATTTATTTCGAGTTCATCAACAACTTGATCACTGCATTGTGATGGAGAGTAACATTAGAAGTTTTAGAACTGGATATATAATCATCAATCTTGTTGTAGAAATGATTCTAGAACAAATCAATAGTTCATTCCTTAGTTGAATTATCTCCACTTTCACCTCTACTGCTACCGAAACCAACAAACGAAGAAAATGGTAGCCAGCTGTATCTAGCTACCATCTCGTATCTTAATGGTACCTAACCATATCTTAATGGAAGAAGAACATTGTTACGAAAAAAATGTTAGATGACAGCGGAATAAAGATGTTAGATGACAAAACAGGCGGAACAAAGATATTAGATGAGAAAACAAGCATAACAAAGATGTTAGATGAAAGCATTTGAGCCATGCATGGCCAGAGGTTTTTGGCTCCTCCTAGATGGATGTTAGCCCATCCCGGCGTGAAATTCCAAGTAGTTGTCTAGTTAATTCAGTGTCCTAAATTTCTCTACATAAATTATCAATCCGAGTATCGTAAACTAATGAAGTATAGTGCACTATATGTGCTTAATTAACCTTTTTCTTACTTCGTTGTTTTATAGTTTATGTTGTTTTTGGGGGTTTTGTTTCTTATGATTAAGGAAATTAATCTAAGAAATAAAAGTTATGCTTCTAGATGAAATCTCTAAATGTTAATGGACAACTAAATCTAATGACTTTTAATGTTAAAATCTAATTTCTAAAGAAGGGAGAAAAGGAAATGAACATTAGATAAAAACAAATCAAAACTTTGAATAGTTAGATTAATCTAGGTTGGCAAAATGTCTATGAAATGAAAGAAAAAATGATAATGCTAGTTTAAAACAATGCAAAAACAACTATGATCTACTATAGGCTCAAATACCATTGGGAAAATTCAATATAGGAAGATATCGAAATCATCTTCTTGAAATGACTTAAGCAATTGAGTATACAATATATGTGATCTTAAGAAAGCATGGAAATGAATCTATCACTGTTGTGTGAACAAACACCCAAATTCAGTCCAATTGGAAAATGGTAGATCCACCTTCTGGAAATGATTTAGCGAGCATAGGACACACAGTCAATTATGCTAATTTGAAATGGAGAGAAAATACAAAACATGTAAAGGAAAACTAATCTATTGTGTGCTCTAATGCTCCAAGCACCAATTGGAAAATAGGAGGACTATTTTCTTGGACTATTTTTCTAAGAATAGATTACACAATTAGATAAATCTACAATCAACCGGTTGAGCGCACTTGCATGAATTAAACTTGCATGAATGGAAAATCTAAACTATTAAACTTGAAAACAATAAAATGACATACTTGAATGAAGTCAAAGCAAAACTACAAAATAAAATCTACTCTACCTTACATTCTAATATGCTCCATGACATCTCCTACTTTACATCTCCTTCCATGTTGGGAACTTCAAAGCTTTATTCAAATTCTTCAAAATTACAAAGTACAAAGTAATGATAAGTTGAGCTAACAAAGTTTTAAAAAACTCCCCCAAATGAAGCAGAGAGATCTCCTATTTATACAAAAAGATGAGAAGTCATCTCATTAATGAGAGTCCATGAATCTCTCCCTATACCTCTAGAGTTATAATCAAAATAGGAAATGATAAGTCACATGTCTTCTTAGAGTTTCAATACAAATAGGAAATGTGACACATATCCTCATGATCCCATGATCCTCTCCACTCAAATTCGAATTTGACCTTAGGATGCCACATAAAGGTATTCTAGAAGCTTCCTTTTGACCTACACATGTCAACAATCTCATCCCACTTGTTAGGTATAAGAATATGCACATTATTTTCTAATTTTTAACCACAAATTCACTTAAAAATTCTAAGAATTAATAAAGTTTGGAAAAACATAAATGTGACCTAATAATGATGAAAGTGAGATGAATGTAGTGACCTAGTAGTGAAATGAAGGTGAAATGGAGGTGATATAATGGACATGATAGTAAAAGTGTAATGGAAGTGAATGACAATTTCAAGACCCAACATACCCCCCAACTGCAGCTATTGCATGTCCTCATGCAATATATATTACATTAATTCTTTTGATCCTTGAGATTTGGTTTAACTTTGCATTATATCATTCGATAACTTCATACTTCTGCAAAGTGTTTTACTTGAATTGCAACATGGTTGGTTTTTGTGTTACAACCATATTTTGTTGTTGCATTCTATTTTGATCTTTGAGCTTTGCATAATGATAATTTGATTATTGTTGCAAAGTATATCTTTATTGGATTGCATCATGGTTGGTTCTTGTGTGACAACCATGATTGTGTTTGTATCCAATTATCCTTTAAGCACTTTTGAAAAGCCAGTGTATGCTCACAATAATAATGTAATAGTTAATATATTTTGGAAGTATGTGGGCTTCTTAATATGATATGAACATGGAAAGATATGAATATGAATGTATTCCCCCCCCCCCCCTCGCCCCAAACTAATATGTGGGCTTCTTAATATGATATGAAATGGAAATATATGAATATGAATGTATTCCCCCCCAACTGATGGTATTGGAAATTTTATGAAATGAGGAAGAGAAATGTTTTTCCAACAATTATCATTCTAGCTTTTATGGAATTATGTGGTAAAAAGTTAGAAAATTACGTACCTTAACTTACCCTTCGGAAATGGATGAGTTGTATGTGTGGTGGCTACAAAATTCTGATCATAATCTTCTTCAAGTGGCTGGACAAAAAGAGTCATGGATAAAAGAGTCAAAATGAATTTTTATTTATTCTACTAAAACTTATTGAATCTGCTCCAAAATTCTGAAAATAATAGTTTTCATGTCTTCAAAACTCATTGGCACAATTCCTACCATGTGAATAGATGTTTTGTTGTTGAACATAGCAGGAAATTATTGACTTAGTGGCCATTAATGGATGCCACTAGTCAACACGAGAACTCTCACCATTGATGACAATGAGAGTTAAGATGCCCAAACACGTCTTGCTAGGTACGAATAAATTTTCCAATGTCGAGTCACCTAGAAGATTCGATGAACAAGAGACATTAATGTATTCCCATTGTTCATCAACATGAGGACTTTCCATTAAGGCATGCAAGCCTAAAGGTGCTTTTGCAAGGAATTTAGACTCAAAGGACTATGGACTCAATAATTTGCATTGAAACAGGATTTATTTGCGAAATGAAAATGATAAGAAAGGGAAATTGAAAATGGAAGATGGCAATGGAAAGTAGTAATGGAAATGGGCAATAAGCATGTAACTGAGCCTCTTGCTTTTATTTGTGGGTTAGGAGTGGACAAAAAGTAATGGAAAGTGTATGTGAATGTGGATGGAAAATATGAAGGGAAATGAGGTAAATGGTTTATTATGAAGTATGGATGTAATGGAGATAATAGTATCTGAAAGTTTTGCAAGTGCTTGGATCTAATTTTTCATTAGCATGTGCTCATGCATTGATGTTTCTTCTTTGTTGCTGATCGTCCTCTTATGAAACAAATTGGTTTCTAAGAGAGACACTATTCACTTGTAGTCATCTATCCTTCCTCCTAGAACCTGCAAAAAACTAATACTTCTTCTGCAATGTAATGTAAGACTATCAAAAGAGGGAGGTGATCAATCTCTCTAGTTATGATATTTACACACAAAACTAAGAATTCATATTAATGAAACAAGTTCACAAAGGAAAACCAAAAGTTATACTTTCTTTGGAATTAGTGCCTCAAGTTAATGTTATATCTTTTGAGCAATTTCTTCATTCTTGACTGTTTCAAACTCTGATGAAGGATTTCTCATTGTGTATATCTCGTTGATATCTTTCCAATGACACTTGAATCGTCGAAATCTAATTTCGTATGAGAAAGTTAGGCTGATTTAAATAGTGAGGTTTTTCAGCTGCAGAATTGATGTTTAGCCACGGAATGGCTTTCTAGCTGCAGAATGTGCACAATTTCTGTAGCTAAAAATATTGAACAGAAAGTTAGCTATGCATTTTTCATCATCGGTCCAAAATTAATCAATACCTTCCAGAAAAGTGAACAAATAATCTAGTTATTTCATTGATTCAATAATTTTATTTTTTTACCTGTGAACCTTTGGTTTTGTTTTTCCTTTTGCTCCTTCAAGTCAAGAAGATCATGCAGCAACATAGTGATAACGCACACCTTGAAAATGGTGATGGATTCTTCATTTTGAGATAATGAACCAAATCAAAATTCCTGCCCTGATGTTTTCCAAGCTACCCATGTAGTCATTTTTCCCTCTTGACACTTGGAACTTGCAAAAGTGTGAAAGTAGCTGCGGAACAGCTAATTAGCTGCGGAATGTGGCTACATTCCATAGCTAAAAGATAACCAAGACATTAGCTTTCTGATTTAAGTTATTGGAAAAGAGATCTTATGCAGCCAAGTACTAGGAAGAAAGTCCAATCCTTCATGAGCCTCTGTTCTCTGCTATTCTTCAAAATTCCCTTCATTGTTTGAGAAATGAGACTGCGTAAAGAGGACTATGTATGTGCAGTGAAACAACTGGTAAAGAAAATGACTATAGATATGGATATGGAATGACGGAATAGATGGAGGTAAAAATGATTATGAGTATGGGATGAAATGGCTGTTCATGCAGGGTTTACGAAACAGAGTAGTTACATGCATACAATGTGTGGAAACAGAGAAATTGGAATGGTTGAACATGTAAACAAAGTGACTGTTATACATAGAGGATACGAGAACGGAGTGACTGTGTGTACAGTATGCACGAAATGTATGAAAAATGGAGTGATTGTATGCGTAAAAAGGATATGGGAGTATAAGAGAAAAACAATTGATGTAATAAATGAGAAATCAGGGTTTTGAAGAGTCGTATTCAAATAGGTTATGTCATGAATCTAACTATTTAACAGGTGTTCCGGAGAAGTCCGGTTAAGTACGAGTCATTGAGTTTAAAATGGAGATTGCATGAATCAAATTGGATTCTTAGACGCCATATGGATTGAATGCCACAGCATGATTAGTCTTTAAATCGAATTTTTTTCCCTAAAGCGCGCCGTGTTCAAACAATGCTCTCTTCATTTAATAAAAGTCATTTTTTCCTCACGCAACACACCAAATGGGGCTCCAAAGAACCCGAAAATTATCCCAAACTATTGCAAAATTCTCCAAACTGTTTTTGGGTTAACTAATTGACCCCGTTCCGAATTTTTATTTTTATTTTTATTTTTATTTTT
>APFE031158933.1:91286-140969 GCA_000404065.3 Pinus taeda | reverse complement strand
CACAAGTCAATTTCATATTAAAAAATAAATTAATTACAAATCTTCCTTAAAAAATTCAATTTGTGAAATAAAAATTCTCTCTCTTTTTATATATATTAAATCTATATTCGGGCCTGGAGTATGCCCTAAAACCACTTCTACTTGGCTAAGAGCTCGTCTTCCTTAGACGTAAGGAAACAGGTTAACAGCCCATGACCCAGAGGCATCTGGCTGGAGTGAGAGCCTGCTCCCTTGGGGACCACCTAAGGGGTTATTCCAAGTGGTGTGGTTTTCCTTGATAATAGTGATAAGTCAACCAACAATCGCGGATAGCAGCCAGAGATCGTTGTCCTCACTGTTGGTTTGACAAAGTGAGTTTGATAGGTTTTTCCACCATTTAAAAAAAAAAGAAAATATTAAATCTATATTAATTTTTTAACACACATATATATACAAGTATACATAGTTGACATTGAAATATTTTATTTATAATTTTACACCTTAAAAATGTTATACATACCTAATCATATTTAAAAGAAGAAAACATATATCCATAGAGAACTCTCTCTATATAATTCTTTTTGTTATAAATATTTTTGAAAGCATTACATGTCAATTCCATATTAAAAAATGAATGAATTACATATCTCCCTCAAGAAACTATTAATGAAATAATAATTTTCTCCCACTTTATATATAAAATCTTATTAAACATTTTAAACTAAAAAATGCGTTATATATATATATATATATATATATATAATATATATATATATATATTATATATATATATACTATTATATATATATAATTATTTAATGATATCATCTATTCTACAAATTAAAATATTAATGCTTGTCCCCTATCATATTTGAAAATAGAAAACATCAATTAGTAGGACTCTCTCTGATTAATATTTTATTATAAATATTTTTTAATATATATATATATATATATATAATAATATATATATATATTATAATATTTAAAATGTTACATGTTCAACTCTATACTAAAAAAATGAATGAATTAAAAATCTCTCTTAAAAATCTATTAATGGAATAAGATTTCTTTATATATAATCAATATTAATTTTTTTTTTGTTATTAATGCTTTTTAAATGTTAAATAGAACTCTATATTAAAAATGCCATAAATTACACCCTCACAATGAAAAGTGAAAATATATTAATTTTTTTAATTTAAATTACTTTGTTTTTCTTTATATAAGCTTCATATAAAACCATGTTATCTATCGTGGACATTGAAATATTTTATTTATGATTAACAATAAAATATTTTTTTGTTGTTAGTATATTTTAATTTTACCTATTACATGTCCATTAAACAAAGATTGAATTACATATAATGTAATATCAGCTATATTATTTTTACATGGTATGTATCAACTCCATATTAGAATTACATATCTTTTTAATATTAAAGAGTAAATTACTTTATTTTTCTTTACTTTTAATTACTTTATTTCTATATAAAGTGAATGTAAAATTAATGAGAAAATTGAAGTATTTTACTTATGGTCAACATTGTTTTCTTTTTGTTATTATTAATTTTTTTAATTTGTTAGTGTAAATATTATTTTATTATTTTTAAATGTAATTTTACATGACAAAATCTCTCTCATATTGGGTTGTAGAGAGCTATGGGCACATTCAATGTAAAATACATTTTTGTTATTAAAAAGTTATCCATATACCACCTTGTAAGACGTAACATCTCTCTCACATTGGGTTGTAAAGAGGCTCTCAGTGCAATCAATGTAAAATACATTTTTGTTAGTGAAAAGTTATCCATATACCACCTTGTAAGACTCCCAACTCCCTCTTGGGAAAGCTACCACAACCACAACTGGGTATTATAATTTCTCAGCGCAAACATAAGAACCTTGGTACATTTTCAAACCCTGGCTTATTGCGAGAGCCCATATGACCACACCAGCCCATGACTGGACCTCTGTGTTCAATTAAATACCATGTGTATATGTCAATTTAATGGTACCATCGTTGCTTTGCTATGTACTTGAACCTAGCATTAACTTGTGAATTATGTAATGCATATCTACATGTTGATTCCATGCAATACCCAACAAACATACATGACATATTAATTAGCCATTATTCACATTAATTAAACTATGCACAACAAAAATAACAACAATATATTAGAACCCATAGTAGGGTTTATAAAATCATGGCACGTAAATATAAATCGCTGCGCATGGACACTTATCTGAAATAGAAGGCCAACTAAATGTAGACCTTCCATGTTCTACCCAACCATAGATTATGAAGTTCATAATATTTCAACCGCGGGTCACCCCAAGATGGGGGCTTTATTCCATGGGCATTTTATGATTCAATTAGTGAATCCTAGGGGGATTTGATTCTGAGTATTCAGGGTGTCACAGATTCATACATGGATCTTGAATTCAGGGATGCAGGAATTAGTTGGGGGCTAACAGCTAGTTTTGGGCCTCGAGGGCACTAAAGCCTTGGAGAGGAGCAGGGGCCCCTAGAGCCACAAAGTTGAGACTGTCCCTAGCTGGTGGTAAGACGCCCTATAAGTGGTGGCATAACAAAAGGATCGTTGGGCATGGAGAAGGGGTGAAACGCTTAGGCACAGTCTTAGGGGAAGCGTGAACCTATAAGTTAGACAATAAAGATACTAGGGTTTGTACCTTATATATATATATATATATATATATATATATATAACTGACATTTAAATATTTATTTATGATTCATCATTTTATACATTAAAATGTTAGGCCACCACTGCACAAAGGCTCTTGCTAAGAGGTTGCAAGCCTCTTCCTCCCCAAATTGGTTTTCTCGAGAGAACTAGTTGAATATGATGGCTGGGGACAAATGAATGCCCCTTGAAATCATCTCATGAAGTGAGAATGAATGATATGCAAATGCTCTCGTCAACGACAGTGGGCACCCTCCTCATGCCTGAGTGCTGATGTTACAAGCCACCTTTAGACAAAGACAATACTATCAAAGGTAAAAAGAAGCAAAGAGACAAATGAATTCTTGGCATAGAGGCTCTTGCTCAGAGGCTGCGAGCCTCTTCCTCGCCAGATTGGTTTTCTCAAGATGATTGGTTGAATATGTTGGTTGGGGATGAATGAATGCCCCTTGAAATCAACTGGCGAAGTGAGAACGAATGAACACCTTACAACGTAACTAGAAAAGTTAAAGAGAAGTAGAGAGAGAGACTCATAATGGTGTAATTCAGAGGTTTCTCGGGATAGTGACCCATCTTCTCTTTCTTACGCAAGGATTCTCAAGATGTAAGAAATAAAAGCTTCACTGACGTTGTTATGAAACAAACTCAAGAAAAGATAGAAAAGATAGATCAACGCCTTAGAATTCAGCCTCTTCGATGGGGCAACCTCCTTTACATTACATAAATGAACAATTCTGGATGATACAAATGACAAAACCTTATTTCTATATATAGGAGTCTAAGGAGTCACAATATAACCCAGCCGACCTAACAATAATAATACAAAGCCACAAAAATAACAATAGAGGGATTCTATGGGGCACAGTAATAACAGTATGGGGGCAATAGGGGCGCAACAATATTAATAAGGGGTACAACTACCATAGTAATGGGGTAATCACTAGTATTATAAGGACCCAACAGACGTTGTCCCTTTCTGTTCCTTACTATGGAATGTAATCTATACTTTCAATGAATTTTTAAACAACCGCATCCATTTGTCACTTAGAATTCATGTAATTCATGTATAAAAGTGACCTACCTCTTCCTCCACCAGTGTTTTTGCCTATACGAGGACGTGGGTAATCCTGTGTTTTGATTTTGTCAATTCAACTTCGTATCGTATGACTTGATACGTATTGACATATTCTTCAAATTTATTTATATTCAACTGTTTGATATGTAGTAATATTTTTTAAAGTAACTTGTTTTTTTATATTGAGTTATATGTTGTTCTTTTAATTTGGAAATGATGAATATATTTCAGACCATTGGGTCCATTTATGACTGCACCAATGTAAATTTTCATTCAATTGATGGCGCCATCAAATCTAAACGATCTAGCAATCAATCCTGATACTCAACCTCGATTATGGTATTTTTTTTCTTAGATCGTAAATAGATTAGAGTTTTTGCTTCATGTTTACATTTGATTGGTTGGGGTAGCATTTTAACTAAAAATGGATGGGAGGATTGGGAAAGTAGAAAACGTAAGACCTTTTTTTGGAAAGAGAATAGTTGTGTATGTAAAACTTTCTTGATAACTAAGTTTATTTTGTGCATGCAACTATCCTCCCCATGATGATCACACCAAAGCGGTAATCATCTGGTCAAGTCTTTGATATGCCAAAATTGATCATTTCCTAGTAAAAGAGATTTTGCAGAAATTGAACCCTAGCTATAAAATGTATTGTACTAAAATCGATTATACCTTTGTCAAAATTTATTTTTGTGGTAATGTATTGTACCAAAAGGATTGTGCCTTTCTCAAGGTTAAGTAGTTGTACATCATAAAAAAATGATTTGCAAGGGTTCTATGATAATAACCCAAAACTATTCTTTTAGTAAAATTTTGAACAAACTAGAGGATTTACAACATATAATTCATGCAGAAAAGAAAACTACCCCTTCCTCCTCCTGTGTTCGTGCCTATACAAGGAGCTAGGTAAGTCTGCATTTATGTTTTGTCCATTCAACACATTACCTTAGAATTTGACACCTTCTAACATGTTCTTCAAATAACTTGTTTATATTCACATGCTTGATATGTGGTATTATGTTTTTAAAGTAACTTCAAAACATAATCATTAACAAAAATAATAATGTGCATTATATTATAGAAAATTCAATTTAAATACAATCTACATATAAAATTCCTTAACAAAAAAATGACCATACACATCTTTCCTCAATAAAAAATAAACCTTTTATGCTGTACACAACTCAATTTTCAATACGCACATGGGAATGAACCACCAAGTTCTTGAATTTACAGTATGCACATGGAAATGAACCACCAAGTTCTTCAATTTACAATATGCACATGGGGATGAGAATCTTTGTAATGAGAATGTCAAGAAAGGAATGTATATGTTCACCCTATGAAGTTTTCTACGTAGACTACCTTTGAAGCAATGAAAGATATGTTATTTAATACATTGTACACTTCGCATCCTTTGTGGGTACAATATCAACCAATCATTCTATTTGGAATAACAATTGAAAACTTCAATTGCTAAAAGGGATGCTTTTGTAAATCATGTTTTTTGGAATAACAATCGAAAACTTTAGCCGCTAAAAGGGATGATTTTATCATCATTTCAAAGAGAAGATGCTAAGTCGTAGTTGCATCAAAATAGTCTTCTCTGAAAGATAGTAGGGTAAGTACGAGAGTTCTGAAGCTTACTTTTAAATTTTTGTAATCTTTTCTTAATGCATTTAGATGAGATAAACATTGAACAAATAACATCCAACCTTTGTTGTTTTAGTTACCCTTTCTTTAGGTCAGCGATATACCTGTGAAATGGGACTAGAAAAAAAATAATAATGCACTTCAATTGTTGTAGCATTGCTTCATCTCTGCTCCTCAAAATAGATTATGAAAATAATTATTTGTTACCTAAGTAAATTTGGCATTTAAAATTACGTAATTCATTTGATGTAGCTTGCAAATTTCTCATGGCATATCTTATTGAAGCTTTGCATGTTGGTAGGTCACCCATGTTTCTTAAAATAGAGAAACAGGAAGAGCAAAAAGGGCTTATTGCACTGGGAAGCTTCTTAATGAATTCTTGGGAAAGGTTGTACAAGTTAATCTCTTATCTCTACAAATCCTTTTTTTAAATGTGTCTGTACTTACGGAAATTTGGTTCCTCTGATACAAGTTGATTTATTTAAGAGATAAATATCGGTGTTCCTTGACTATTTCATTTACTTGCAGATGTGGCAATGTCTTTTGCAAACAACATAATGCAAATAGATAATGTGACCTCAACGAAAATTATATTCTCACATAATTTTCTAACTAATTATATAGCTTACTTTTAAGAGGCTTTGAAATGCTTTTTTAAAGGGGTGATGAGTTTCTTTGATGCTTTTATTTGAAATATTTTGCTTCCACATGAAGAATGCCATAGTTAGGATCAAATGATGAGAATTTAGTGTCCATTGTAACATGCAAATTTAATATGCAATGAGGAGAGATACTTGAAATGAAAGAAACTAGGTTATGAGGCATACTATGGTAAAACATTATCCAGGTCATCCTCAGTGACAAGCGAGGAGGGGATTTTCATGGAAGAAAAGAAATGGGAAGAGGAAGTACTAAAATACAGTTTATAAGAGATACAATTATAAATTTTCTTACACATGGATCCTTGTCAATATAAAATCTCATATTTGGAGTACATGAAGCACTAGAATTAAGTTTATCATACAGGGTTTATGGTTTATACATAATTTTTAATCCGTTAAATAGAGTATGACCATAATTATTTATCCCCTAAGTAGATGTGACATTTCAAATTATGTAATTCATTTGTTGTAGCTTGCAAATTTCTCATGGCATATCTTATTGAAACTCTGTATGTTGGTAGTACTTTTCTTGAAACAAATTTTTGGCTATGGTTGTCCATAATGTCCTTTGTTGCTCTCTTTAAGCTTCTAGTTTCCTGCTTCAACATTTCTTCAAAGGATTCCTCACTTAGACTACAAAAGGACCTTTTCATTTTATCTTTAAAGCTTTCTTTGACACGAAACTGGTAACTCTGAAGAAATGTTTGTCTGGATAAACAATTTTGATTTTCCATGAACCTATAACTGAAATAGTAAGCGTTGTCTTCGGTGGCATAAAGCAGCCTCACAAATCCATGCTCGAGTGAGACCAATTTCGAGAGGACACATATGTTTCATAAAATCTCTCAATAGACATAGTTTCTATGTTTAGAGCCATGGAATCCTTTGATTTAAATGATTATTTTAGTGATCCTCGATAACCATAAGGTCACTGTAAAATTGGATAATTTTTTACGAATACAAGAAGGAAAAATAAGTCATCTTTATACGTAGCTAGCCGACCAAAATCTAACTGTGTAGTGACCGGAAATTTAAAACTAATAATATCATCTGCAAAAGGATACAATTGACTAAAATTTATTTGCGGGGGTCAACCACAAATTGGCTATCAATCATCAAACTTGGAGGAATATGACAAGACTTAAGCGATGAAGCAAGAGAAAAAGCTTCTTATATGTTGGCACAAGATTTTGAGCCTGTAACAAAAAGAAACCAGAATCATTGTCGAAACTCTTCTCAAAAGTTAATAATGAATGCATACCCCTTTTAACAAAACATTTATGCCAAAAATAAATTGCAAATAACTTGTCTAAACATAGATTATGAACATCTAAACTACTTTCATTGTAGACTGTAAACGTTTTCTACTACATGTCAATTTTACATATAAAATATACTATGGAGCTTATTTTACCTAGATTACAAAGATGAAACCAAAACTTTTTAGTTTTTTTCAAAGACGGCCAAATATGCCAAATAATCTTCTTTCCATTTCATCTCTTTACTGTTTTTCCATTTACTAGGCCCAAAAATGAAAAGAAAGTACAAAATTTGATTTCACCTTTTAGCATCTTTCCACGTGGCCAAATATTTCCAAATGTTTGCTTTCCATTTGTTTACTCTTTTTCCATTTACAAGCCTGAACTCCAAAAAGGCAAAGAAAAATTGATTTGCATCTATTAAACTGAGTGACTTGCAGAAGTCACCCAAACAAAGTTCTATGTTTCATCAAAGGAATTCCTCTTTTGTACAAAACATAGTTGATCTTATATCATTTTCATAGCCAAAATCTGAAGACCTTTTACAATACAACTTACTTTTAAATTTTTGTAATATTTTCTTAATGCAATTAGATGAGATGAACATTGAGTAGCTAGCTTCCAAAATATGTTGTTTTAGTTACCCTTTCTTTAGGTCAGAGATCTCCTTGTGAAATGGGAATAGAAAACAAAATAATAATGCACTTCAATTATTGTAGCATTGCTTGATGTCTGCTCCTCAAAATAGAGTATGACCATAAGTATTTGTCACCTAAGAAAATCTGACATTTCAAATTACGTAATTCATTTGTTGTAGCTTGCAAATTTCTCATGGCATATCTTATTGGAGCTTTGTATGTTGGTAGATGACCCCTATTTCTCAAAACAGAGAAACAAGAAGAGCAAAAAGTACTTGCACTAGGAAGCTTCTTAATGAATTCTTGGGAAAAGTTGTAAAAGTTTATCTCTCATCTATGAAAATCCTTTTTCTTAAATGTGTTTGTACTTATGGAAATTTGGTTCCTCTGATACAATTTGATTTAGTTCAATCATAAAGTTCAACCTTCTTTAACTATTTCATCTATTGGCAGTTTTGAGAAAGTTTTTTGCAAATAACACAATGCAAATAGGTAGTGTGACCTCAAAGACAATTTTATTCTCACATAGATTTCTATTCTCACTTCAGTTGCTGAAAGGGATGCTTTTGTCAATCATTATTTCTGGAATAACAATCGAAAACTTTAGTTTCTCAAAGGGATGATTTTGTCAATCATTCTTTTTGGAATAACAATCGAAAACTTTAGTTACTAAAAGGGATGATTTTGTCATCCTTTTGAAGAGCATATGCTAAGTCATAGTTGCATCAAATTAGCCTTCTCCATAACATAGTAGGGTAAGTATAGGAGATCCAAAGCTTACTTTTAAATTTTTGTAATATTTCCTTAATGCAATTAGATGAGATTAACATTGAATGGCTAGCATCTAAAATTTGTTGCTTTAGTTATCCTTTCTTTGGGTCAGAGATATGTGTGTGAAATGGGACTAGAAAACAAAATAATAATGCACTTCAAATGATGTAGCATTGCTTGATCTTTGCTCCTTAAAATAGAGTATGACCATAAGTATTTGTCATCTAAGAAAATTTGGCATTTCAAATTACGTAATTCATTTGTTGTAGCCTGCAAATTGCTCATGGAATATCTTATTGAAGATTTATATGTTGGCAGATGAGCCCTGTTTCTCAAAACAGAGAAACAGGAAGAGAAAAAAGGGCTTATTGCACCAGGAAACTTCTTCATGAATTCTTGGGAAAAGTTGTACGAGTTAATCTCCTCTGCAAACCCTTTTTTTTAACGTGTTTGTGCTTATGGAAATTTGGTTCCTCTGATACGAGTTGGTTTAGTTCAGTGATAAATATTAGCGTTCCTCGACTATTTCGTCTACTTGTAATTGTGGTAAGGTCTTTTACAAATAATACAATGCCAATAGATGATGTGACCTCAAAGACAATTCTATTCCCACATAACTTCCTAACAAATTTTATAGATTATTTTTAAGAGGCTTTGAAATGTTTGTTTAAAGGGGTGATGAGTTTCTTAGATGTTTTTATTTGAAATAGTTGGATTGCACATGAAGAATGCCATAATTGGGATAAAACGTTGAGAAGTTATTGTCCATTGTAATATGCAACTTTAAGATGCAATGAGGAGAGATACTTGAAATGAAAGAAATTTGGTTATGAGGCATACCTTGGCAAAACATTATCTAACTTATCCTTAGTGACAAACAAGGAAGGGCTTTTCATGGAAGAAAAGGAATGGGAAGATGAAGTAATAAAATATAACTTAGAAGAGACATGATTACAAATTCTCCTACACATGGATCCTTGTCAATATAAAATGTCATATTTGGAGTACATGAAGCACTAGAATTAAGATTATGGTACAGGGTATGTGGTGTATGCATGAAGATTTCATTTTTAATCTGTTTAATATAATATTGACAATAATTATTTGTCACCTAAGCAAATCTGGCATTTCAAATTATGTAATTCATTCGTTGTAGCTTGCAAATTGCTCATGACATATTTTATTGAAGCTTTGTATGTTGGTAGTATTTTTCTTACAACAAATTTCCAGTTATGGTTGTGCATAATGTCCTTTATTGCTCTCTTTAAGCTTCTAGTTGCCTGCTTCAACATTTCTTCAAAGGATCCCTCGCTTAGACTACGAAAGGATCTTTTCATCTTATATTTAAAGCTTTCTTCAATATGAAACTAGTAACTCTGAAGAAATGATTATCTGGCTAAATAATTATGATTTCCCCTGAATCTATAACTGAAATAGTAAGCATCGTCTTCAATGGAATCAAGAAGCCTCACGATGTCCATGCTCAACTGTGACCATTTTCTGGAGGACATATGTATGTTTCATAAACTCTTCCGACACACAATTTCTCTATTCAGATCCATGGAATCCTTCGATTTAAATGGCTATTTCAATAATCCTCCATAACCATAAGGTCACGGTCAAATTCGAGAATATTTGACGAATCCAACGAGGAAAAATAAGTCATCTTTATATGTAATTAGCTGACCAAAATCTAATTTTGTAGTGTCTGGAAATTTAAAACTACTAATATCATCTACAAAAAGATACAGTCAAGTAAATTTTATTTGCGGGAGCCAACCACAAATTGACTATCAATCATCAAACTTGGAGGAATATGATAAGACTAGAGCGATGAAGTAAGAAAAAATATATATTTTTATATGGTGGCACAAGATTCTGAGCCTATAACAAAAAGAAGCCAGAATCATTACTCAAATTATCTCAAGAGTTAATAATGAACACATACCCCTTTTAATATACTTTTATGCCAAAAATAAATCGCAAGGAACTCGTCTAAACATATATTATGAACATCTAAACTACTTTCACTATAGACTGTAAATATTTTCTGCTACATGTCAATTGTACATATAAAATACATTCTAGCGCTCATTTTACCTGGCTTACAAAGATGGAACCACAAAATTTTAGCCAGCCAAATAATCTTCTTTCCATTTCATTTCAGCGTAACATTCAAATAACCAAAATTCTCAATGTTAGCATTTTTTCTTTGACACGCAAGCAACTCGTCTAAACATATATTATGAACATCTAAACTATTTTCACTATAGACTGTAAAGATTTTCTGCTACATGTGAATTGTACATATAAAATACATTCTAGCACTTATTTTACCTGGCTTACAAAGGTGGAACCACAAAATTTTTAGCATTTTCAAAGACAACCAAATATGTCAAATAATCTACTTTCTATTTCATTTGAGCGTAACATTCAAATAACTAAAATTCTCAATGTTAGCATTTTTTATTTGACATATTAAAAGTGCTTCCACAACTTTGATTTTTAATTCTATAATTTGGAATTTCATTTTAGTTTGAAACAAATTGTGAAACAGAGCTTTGAGATCCCTTATTCATGTACTATAAAAGTTCCCATTTATGTGGGGTTTTAACATGCATTACATGAAACTCCAGATTTGATCAAATTTTCTCCTATATGCTCAAATCGAATTGTTATTTTGCAAAAAAATCTATGGTTTTTTTAGGTAAAGTGGTCTTTCACCATGTCAATGGAATTTGAGATATTGAAAGTCTTTTCAAAAATTTTCTAGGTGCTTTAATTTAGGATAATTGATTTTGAATTTTACTATTAAAACTCTATCATATGTTATAAGTTGGGTTAGAAGGAAATGAATTTGCTAATGTTGCCTTTTCTGTCAATTGAGGATTGAAACGAAATCCTGCAAAACACTCAGATTCCAGTTGTAGGATGACATGGTGTACACTGCAATACTGTTGGCCCATATGCATTCTAGTTTCAATTTACTCATTTTTTTGTATTTCACTCTTTTGCTTTGTGTTTGACTTATACAACAAAGAAACAAAATTCTTAATCATGCATGCTTTCACAATGCTTGAACTTGTTGAATTGGTTTCAAGTATGAACCACATCCATGATTTTTTCTCTAGATGTTACAAGTGACACTTTCATGGTTATCATGGAAGAGTAACTGTTTAGTGCAACTCTTTCCTACACTATTGCTTTATGGCATTTCATGTTTCCTTTGCAACATGTTGTGCAATTACTAGTATAAATTTTACCATTTCAATAAAAACAGAAAGGAAAAATTTAAACAACCTATTACTATATCACATCATTCAATTATTAACTCATATTTTAATAATTTTATATTGAAATATTCATCATTCAATTAGATCTTTCTGACATTTTGTACATCACTCAATCAAATTTTGAATAAAAACTAAAGATTAAAAGAAAATATGCAAAATTGAGATTTGAATTTTAAATTTGGACCATTGAAAATTGTTATATAGCTGCCAAGTTTGGTCCCATAGGATATATTTGTCTATCCTAATGATCCTAGTGTAATATGTTGTAAATTCTTTTACCAATATTAAGTTTAATGGTCTCATAGAATATATTTTTGCTTTATAAAATATATTTGAATATATTTATCGGATCCTTGCTAACATTTAATTTTAAAAATATTAACAAAACATATATTAAATTACAATTAAAAATTATATTATTTTTTTTAAAAATTAATTAATAATTTTCTAATCAAATATAATAAATAAAAAAAACTTGAAAAATATAAAGAAGTTTAATTGCATATTATATTTCCATTTCTTACATTATATTTTTTTGATGTGAAAATATAATCCTGGTAGGTAATAAATTTAATACACATTATAATATTTTATTTATAAATGCATTTTTAAATTAATATTTTTATATAAAATCAATTTTTTATGCATAATTAAAATTTACATTTATAAAAATGAATAAGAATGAAACCTATAATTTGTGAAATATGCAATAGGAATCATGACTAATTATATAAAAAAATTGTTAAAATGAAACTTCATCAAAAATATTTAATTTAAAGAAAATATAAAAATAAATTGACATTTAGAATATACTTACTTTACTATCAACTCTGAAATTTCATCAATAATATTTAATTGGGAAAAAATATAAAAATAAATTTACATTTATAATATACTTACTTTGACTATCAACTCTGTATTAGGTATTTTATTTTTAATATCAAATAATAACAAGCATGGTAAAGATTTATGGAAATAAAATTTTAATGATTTCCAAAAACCACTTTAAAGAAAAGGCACAAATGAATTTAGTTAGTTATAATATACTTACTTTGACTATCAACTCTGTATTAGGTATTTTATTCTTAATATCAAATAATAACAAGCATGATAAAGATTTATGGAAATAAAATTTTAATGATTTCCATAAACCACTTTAAAGAAAAGGCACAAATGAATTTAGTTATAATATACTTACTTTGACTATCAACTGTGTATTAGGTTTTTTATTCTTAATATCAAATAATAACAAGTATGATAAAGATTTATGGAAATAAAATTTTAATGATTTCCATAAACCACTTTAAAGAAAAAGCAGAAATGAATTTAGTTATAATATACTTACTTTGACTATCAACTCTGTATTAGGTATTTTATTCTTAACATCAAATACTAACAAGCATGATAAAGATTTATGAAAATAAAATTTCAATGATTTCCATAAACCACTTTAAAAAAAAGCACAAATAAATTTAGTTACAAATATGTACGCAGTAATCATCATCTCATTGTATAAGAAAAACCAGCCTACGCTTTACCATTCATATTTAATGAAATATACAATACAAATATATCAGAACATTTTAGAAAAACTAGCGTAAGCTTTACAATTTATTATTAATGAAATATACCATACAAATATATCAGGATAGATTCAATAGTTTTGATTTTTTTTCGGAATTTTAGATTATCAGGATAGATTCAATAGTTTTGATTTTTTTTCGGAATTTTAGATTCAACTGATTGTAACAAAAAAACAATTCACAATACAATGTTTAAAGTACTTTCTAAGTTTAAATTTAAACTCATATAAATTTATATTTGAGATCTATTACGAATTGAAAAAAAAATTAAATTTCTCCAGATGTAATTTTTTTAATCTAACATATTAATAAAAATAAATAAATATTTTAGCTCAACCCACTGAGCTATAATATAAACCTCTAAATTCAATAAAATCCATATTTAAACTTTTATAATATATGTAATTAGTATTAAAATATTTGGTTATGATCTTTACATTTACGCATTGAGATATTAAAATCCATAAAACTCTGGGAAATCTCTTCATAATATAAAATGAATTACAATATATAAAAAAATTCTTTATATAAAATGAATTACAAATATAAAAAATTCCCTCTCTATATATATTTGTTTTATTTTATTTTAGATAATATAAACATACTTGATATATTTTGTTTTCTACAGTATAAACATAGTTGACATATTTCCATGTGCAGTCTAGATAGTATTCACTTCCTCCGGATCCAATTAAAATGCGTTAATTAGTGTGCAATAAGGAGTCGGAGTCTGCCATGGAATCCGAGGGCTCAAGAGATGTCTTGCGAACAGGTATGGTATTCATCCATTACGTTATATTTCTCTTCCACTTTTTTTATAAGGATGTCTCAATTTGTTCTATGACTGAGTTTTGAAGTCTGTTGATGAGAATGGAATGAACAGGCACACTTTGGACAGCAGTGGCTCATATCATCACAAGCCTCATAGGGGCAGGAGTGTTATCCTTGGCATGGAGTGTTGCCCAATTGGGATGGATTGCAGGGCCTCTGGCCATGGTTGTTTTCGCTCTTGTAACGTTGTATTCCACTTTCTTGATCTCCGATTGTTACAGATTCCCAGATCCAGTCTCTGGGCCCAACAGAAATTGTTGTTACAGAGACGCAGTACGAGTGAATTTAGGTGCTATATCTATACATTTTTAGATTGTTTCAGGTTTTTCTTGCATATATTTTCTACTTTCATGATGACTTTCAGCAAATTTCAATATAAATCATTTTAACATTATTGATTACATTTATTATCTAGACATCCCCAAAAAAATTAAACACACACCTAACATATCCATGAAATTAAGATGAATGTAATAAACCTCAGCTGTAAATGCACCTGTCAACTTTACATGCAATAATTACCTGTCTTGCTTTTCAGGTGCAAGAAGAGCATGGTTATGTGGACTAGTTCAATATGCCTCCTTCTATGGAATCTGTGTTGCTTACACCATCACTACTTCAATCAGTGTCAGGTCAGTTTCCATCACAAGAGATTTGAGACCGTATTAATGTCTGAATTAAACAAAGCACTGAGTCTATTCTTACTTTCACTACTCAATCCCTGCTGTGCATAAAATTTCCTATACTGTGATTCTGTACATTATTTTTGAGGGCTTATGCTAATTTTTTAAATTGGACCTTCTCATCACTTGCCTTGGAAGGTTTTAGAGCTATCAGTGCTTATAGCTCTTGCTGATTAAAATTTATTAAAAATACAGCGCAATTAGGCGATCAAATTGCTTTCACAAATATGGACATGACGCTTCATGCGATTTTCCAGATCGCACTTATATGATCCTCTTTGGAGTTATACAAGTTATCCTGTGCCAAATACCAAACTTTCATAAACTATGGGGCCTTTCAATAATTGCAGCAATAATGTCATTTACCTACGCAACAATAGGATTTGGCCTTGGCATGGCTAAAGTTATTGGTATTGCTTTTATCCTACTCTCATTTATTCTATTCAGGGCTTCAACCATTTCCACGGTTGGTCTCTTACAGCTATGTATGGCCAGACTATGGAATTTCAATATGTAATCTGATTCACCATAGTCGTGATTTCAATTAGCGAAACTCATGGTTTCAAACCTCTGGGAAATGGCAGAAAATGGAGAGATTAACGGCAATTTGGGTGGAATCAGCGCAAGCACGTCTCTTACACAGGCCCAAAAAGTTTGGAGGATGCTCCAAGGTCTTGGTGACATCGCATTTGCATTTCCATATACTCCCATTGTCCTTGAAATTCAGGTATACCTCAGTCTCTTTGTTCATTTCTATATTTGAATCCTTTGGACAACCAGAAACTACAAGTATAATTATGAGGTTTCCTCTTATTTATAACCATGCAGGATACTCTCAAGTCAACACCGCCAGAGAACTTAACTATGAAAAAAGCAAATTTGTTGTCAGTGAGCATAACAACTACCTTCTATATGCTTTGTGCTTTTCTGGGGTATGCAGCTTTTGGGGAAAATGCACCTGGAAACCTATTGACAGGATTTGGATTCTATGAGCCTTACTGGCTTATTGACTTTGCCAATGCATGCATTGTGGTTCACCTGCTGGGAGCATACCAAGTAAGAAAGAATTTTCTCATCCTTTCTTTTAGTTCTGCTGGATTGAAACTCTAATATCCCTGTTACCCATAGAAACTTCATTGCAAATCATTTCATGCCACTGTTGCAGGTCTTTTGTCAGCCAATGTTTGCTTGCGTTGAAGGATGGTTTTCCCATACTTGGCCTGACAATAGATTCATCAAGGAGGGAATTCCCATACGTATTCCTTTTTATGGGTCGTGCAGAGCCAATTTCTTGAGACTGTGCTGGAGAACTGCATTTGTGGTGTCAACCACTGGCATTGCCATTATAATTCCATTTTTCAATGCTGTGCTGGGAATTTTGGGTGCTCTGAATTTCTGGCCATTGGTAGTCTACTTTCCAGTCGAGATGTACATTGCACAAAACAGAGTCCCAAGATGGACAGCCAAGTGGAGTATTTTCCAAATATTCAGCGTCATATCTCTTCTTATAACAGTCATAACCGCTGCTGGTTCCTTCGAAGGCCTTGTGAAAGACAAGGGGACATAGAGAGGCCTTTCTATTGGTATTTAACAATTGACCGATGCTATTATATATAATACTCTTTTCCTGTTGCTCGGAAGGTATAGAAAGTTTGAAGTGAAAAAAAACAGAGTACAATAAGAGGAAATCTTAGCTGCCAGCTAAGTGTTGGGAGTGAGCTGCATCATCCAACACAAGATAATCATGGATACTTTACTACAGTTGAATTATTAGAATTATTTATCTGCACATTAATAAAAGAATGTATCTTACTCGCTGTAAATTTCAATACAGCCCTATTACATTTTGATTTCTGTGGATGGCTATTTGACCTTCCCTAATTTTAACTGGTCCTTCCTAATTATGTATAACCAAACTTTGTGACTAGATTCCAGGAAGGAAGAGTCCACACAGTGGATAATGTTTGCCTCCTCCCTAATTATCTATATCCAAACTTTGTGACTAGATTCCAGGAAGGAAGAGTCCACACAGTGGATAATGTTTGCCTCTGAAAATCCCCTAGCCATGATCTGATGTTTGCCACTGTGGATTCCCTCACCCAGATCTAAATCAGCCTGAGAGGAACAAACATATATGGATAGGTCCCCCTTTTAAGCAGGGTCTAAATCGATGAATAAAGATTCGATGGCAAACATAGTGAGAAAGGCTCTCTAACTCTAACTCTAAAGTCATAGGGTCGTTGGGTTTAAAAAATCTTCATCATTTTGATTAGTAGCAAGGGAAAGATAAAGGTTAATTCTAAAAGAAGAATATAGTAGTATATTTTCTAGAGAAAATGCATTAATTTATTTTCACTTATCAATAAATACATTTTTAACAAAGTAATTAGTGTTGTAAGTGCTAAGATATAAACTATTTGATTTGAAGTAACTCTACAACATTTATATCTTAGTTTATATAACATTAATTTCTTTGTTGTGGGGTGTATAATGTTTGCTTTTCTCTTATGGACCATGAAAAGCATGTTGGAGGCACCTTATTTTGGAAAGTCCTCACATCAACCATCCACCTTATTGGGTATCACTTAAGCTAGGAAATGCGCAATGACAAATGATTAGTACATTGCCATGAATATTTCACTAGAATAGTTCATCACAACAAATCTTGTATTATGCTAAAATATTTTATTATGTACATTCACTTTCTTAGATCTTAGATTTATTATCAATAGCTTATTATTCAAATTTTTAAAAGATGATACATTTTGGAAAAAAGATACATTATCCTAAAATTGTGGAGAGTACATGACCAAGTGATGATTAAGATGGAGCAACAATGAGATTTTGCTAGATCCTAAGGGGTCAGGCCAATAGGTACTATGACCATCATGTAGGCTCAATATAGTATCAGTCAAGGCTAATATACCTCCTTAAACAAAAGCATCCACAAGTCTCCCATGTAAAGTATTAACATGAGGCTTAGGTATCATTGGTGAAGCTACCAATAACATGGAGATGACACCCTGGATGAATAGATGATTAAGGAGATACTTTCTAGCTTTCATGATGAGGATACATCTATAGTTTTAGGGATCTTTACATTCTATAGAAAAAAATGGAATAGAGGCATGAAATTTGCAATTGAAATTACAAACTTAGTTTTGGTTAATGCCAAGCAAGCAAACCTGATGGCAATGTCAATACTAAGATAACAATAACACAGGCCATTGGAGAAACATTTTCTTGAGATGATATACAAATTAAAACAACAAAAAGAGAGGATAAAAATTTTCGTGAATCAAGGCTCTTACTATAAAGTTTTCAAACATAATGTGAATGGATTTGTCCTGTACTTTCACTATTGTGAGGAACAAATTATGCCACTTACCATTGCCTTCTTAAAGAATATTCTCACGAGCAAGGGTTTTGATGCCAATATCGTCATAGTCAAATAGCAATTAGAATGGGGAATCTCATAAGTGGTGAGAAAGATTCAAGACTTAGATGACATCATCACATGGTAAGAGCAGACAATTTTATCCCAACTATTGTATGGTTGTTTCTACAAACTGAATTATATTGGTTTTCCACCGACACTTGACATATTAAACCAAATCTATGAGATGCATTTGAAGACATTAAGTCACTATGGAAAGAGAATGATGTGCACTAGCTGAAGCTATGGAAATGATCGAGTTAGATAAAATACAATGTTCCAGAGAGACAACAAACTAATACCATTCTTTCATAGTTTGGACATGTTGCACGATTGTACATAGAGATAAGAAACAATAAGTAACTAAATTAACAACATCATATAACAAATGATGAGGGAGTTCATTAATGTTCCCCTCACTATTAAAGACTTTCTATTAAGCTTTCCTCATAAAATTAGACCAATATCTAATGAACATAGGCACAAGTTTGATTTTGTAAACTCATTAAATCATAAATGCCATATTTACAATGGACTCACGTACAAGGATAGAAGAGTATGTGGAAATTAAAGAAGGAATATAAAAGGTCAATTTATGTAACTCTTGTTTTGGATCCCTCTTTCATGTTTGTGTATAAGAACATTGTAAAGGGAACTTTTTTGAGGAATATGGTTATCCCAACAAATATAAACCCACTTACGTAAAGTGAATTACATTTATTTTACACCAACACTTTGACATGTTAAACCAAATCTATGAGATGCATTTGAAGACAATAAGTCAATATGGAAAGAGAACAATGACACCTAGCTAAAGCTATGAAAATGATTGAGTTAAATAAGATACAATGCTCTATAAATGTAACAATATAATACCACTCTTTAAAATTATGAACATGTTGCACAAGTTAAAATAGGGATAAAAAACGACAAGTAATTAAATTAACAACATTACATGATGAGAGAGTCCATTAATGTCCCAATCATTATTAAAAACTTTAAATTCAACTTTCCTCATAAAATTACACCAATATATAACGAACATAGACACAAGTTTAATTTTATAAAGTCATTAAATCATAAATGACATTTTTCATATATATCTTGAATTATAATTGACGCATACAAGAATGGGAGAATATGTTAAAAGTCAATAAGGAATACGAAAAGTTAGGTTATGTAACTCTTGTTTTGGGTCTTCTATGTATGAGTGTGTATATTGATCCATTGTAAAGGGATTTTTTTATGAGGAAGATGGAATTGGGGAGAAATATGGTGTGATATGCAATGGGTCCAAATCTATATGTTTGAATATAATACAAACATGTGGATTTTGAAGGAATATAATGCAAACATGTGGATTTTGAAGTGAAGGATTACATTAATTCATTTATTGCATTTTTTCATGTTTGATTTATGAGTATTTTACATGTGAATGTGTAATTCATATTTTATTATTTTTTAAAATTTCACATTAATATGTTGATAAATGAAAATAATGAATTTATAAGGATTTTGTAATTCCATTGAATTTGGAGGAGTGGGATGTTTATATAAATTTCTTCATAATTCATTTAAACTCATTGATAAATGCTTAATCCACTTTACACACTTTTATTTCTACTTTTACATTTTCCTCACTACTTAATTAAAAAGTAATTCAAAATACAAATAAATAAATAAAAATCCAAACAAACTAAAGCTAGTAGCTAGCATTGCAAGCTAGAGGAATCACTCTTAAATGTGGAAATTCTAATTTCAGAATTTTGATCTAGTGAGTTCTTTGAACGTTGAGGAAGAGCATTTCCTATGTCAATAACAAGGAAAATTTTAGGGGCTAAATTTTATGGATAGGTTAATTTTCCATGTTTTTTACAAAAAAAGTTTCACGAGTTTCATTTTTTCTAAAACTATTTCACCCAAATTTTATAGGATGAAGTTATTTTACCTTAAAAATTGTGAAAATTTTGTAGAAAATATATAAATTCATTATAAATTTGAATAATTTTTACAAAAATATCGCCAAACATTTTAAAATTTGCATATTAGGGACCAGTAAGATTCACCAAGGTTTCTAAACTTTTAGATAATTTTTCATCCTTAATTTTTTCCCTTGACAACAATTCCTTTGCAAGCTTTAGACAAGGCTCCACATTTGGGAATTTATAGATCTTCCCTTTAGGCTAGTTGATCATGGTTTCAAGGATTGTATAGGTATCTTACATTTACAATGTCTCTTGTTGGCTCCCCAATAGGTCCTAATTTAAAAATTTGGAGATGCTAATTACCTATGATGGACTTAGTCACAAATTAGATTTTGTAAATTCAATAAATCATAAATGTCATTTTTCATAAGAATTCCGAATTACAGTTGATTCATACAAGGATAGGAGAGCATGCAAAAAGAGAAGCAATATGAAAGTTCGGGTTTTATAACACTTGTTTTTATGTCTCTTTTGTGTCTGTGTTTATTGGGCCATCAAAAATGAATATTTTTTTGGGGAAAATAGAATTTGAGAGGAATATGTGTAATGCAACACAAACATGTAAACTTTAGTGATTGTAATACAAGCATGTAAATTTTGAAGTGAAAGATTGCATTAATTCATTTATTTCATTTCCTCATGCTTGACTTCAAATATTTAACTTGTGAATGTGTGATTTTTTTTTCATAGTTTCCTAAAAATTCACACAAAAGTTGGACTCAAATATGTGGAGGAGTGGGATGTGTATATAACCTTTTTCATAATTCATTTAAACTCATTGTAATATGCTTAATCAACTTTACACACACTTTTATTTTTGCATTTATATTTTTTCTGACTCCCCAATTAAATAATAATTCAAAATACAAAATAAAAAAATAGAGACCTCAAAAAATAAAAGCTAGTAGCTTGCATTGCAACTTGGAGGAATCACCAATAAAAGTGGAAATTCTAATTTCATATTTTTGATCTAATGAGTTCCTTGAACATCAAGGAGGGACATTTTCCTATGTCAACAATGTCTTAGTAAGCTTCAAACATAGCTCCACATTTGGTAATTCACGAATCTCCCTTTTATAAGTTAGTTGGTTCAAATATTTTGCAGTTTTCTTACAATAGCTCTTGTTGGCTTCCCAAGAGGTCATAAATTGAAAATTTTGAGCAACCTCATAGGTCATTTCTATGGTAAAAATATGGTGGAGAGAGAAGGATTCTGATGGTTTCCTAGGAAGCGCATATTACACCCAAGGAGTAGGGGCTCGAGGCCTTTTGGGCACTACATAAAAATGCATAATTAACATTGATTTTAGAATTAAATTGCAAATTGGAGAGCTTCCATGGTCCAAAAGTTTCCATTTAAGTTATTTTTGTATTTAACATTGACTTTATCATTGAAAGTGATAGACTTAGCATTTGGTTTACCATTAGGTTTAGCACTGAGTTTAGCACCAATTATTTGTAAATTTAAATTATAGAAAGAGAAAACGAAAATGACAAAATGGTCATGCAATGTTAGGATTGAACATCTATTGTTGTTTTATTGTTCTAAGTTTAAAGTTTTTGTAAGTTTTAAACCTCATAAAATAATGTAATGCATACATATATTCTTAATAAAAATAAATTAAAACAATGGAAACCACATATTACATAGATATTTACCCTAGAAACCCAAACCAGGAAAACCAATGATTTGTTTAGAGTTGCACCTCTAGTTTTTATCATCAATCAAATTCCTTGTTTAAAATACGATATATACGATCCCATGAAACCCTGAATCCATAATCCATTATCACATATTAGATTACAATCATAATTCCTTAACTAGAATTGTAAAACCATGGGCTATAAACCACCATGTGCCACAAAACCGCTAAAAGTAAAAATTGTGTGCTAAAGTTGCTAAAATTGGATGTGAAAAACCACCTAATGATTTTTTTGGATGGGTCTTCTTAGCTTGAACTTCACTCAGAGGCTAAGGATTTATTGCTCCACTGATTTCACCTCAAGAATAGCCATATAATGTGTGACAAATACTAATGAACTCTCAAAATATAGTGCAATAATACATTATTCATCTCATCAAAGAAGACAAGAGGAGCATACCTATATTCCACGTAGGCTGATGAAGTTTATAGACCCTGTAGAGTCACTAGAGATCCTGCTTTAGTCCGAATATCTTACTTCAAGCTTCCTAATATGATCCTCTTCATGCATACACTGGAAAACATGATAATGTTTGCCTCTGCAGAAGGAAAGTTTACATCACCATAAATAACTAGATCACATTCATATATGAAAGAACATGATACACAGGAGAGACTTCACGATTATTTTTCGTCAACCAAAATGATATAAAAAAATGTGATACCTTGATGCACCAATGGGATCTTCTCCAATCCTCGATGCTCCTCTTCTCCCGACTTATAAGAAGAATAGGCTCATCTCACATGTAAGAGAAGTTTTGATAGAAATCCACCAACATCATTGAGTTATTCTCCCCATCCTCCATCTCTCCTTGAGAGGGTCTCATTATATAGGCTTTTACCAAATTCAAGTTGACAAGATGTATCTAGATACCTAGGTCCATGAGAATTTAGGAAACTTCTCTAACACTTGACCCTCAACCAACTTATGAATAAGTGGGTCGAACTAATCTCCTTAGGAATGAACTACTCTAGAAATTTTACTCCCATGACTCCCATTCCAAAGACATGTTACATACTCAAGTGCTAGATTGTCCCATTACAATGGAGCGATGGGTGACATGATGACAATCTTGTGGGAGAAATGGGCTTGTAAAGAAGCATAAACAAGGAGGAATAAGTATGCATTTAGACCAAAAACCTTAGGAGGTTGAACTAGGGTTCCTTTACCTGAAATAAAGTGGAAAAAGGGGCTATAACATATGCCCCTTGTTGTAATCTAGGAAAAGTGTGCATTTTTACTAGTAATACACTAATCAAGCAATCATATAACAAGCATAAGTAAAGATACATAGATACAATAATGGAGAACCAATGAAGCACTCTGATATATTATCTCTTATTAGCCAAATCAAAATTGATACATTGGTATACAAACAAATATATAAATATTGTCGGGACAATTACATCAATCTAACTGTTCGACTAGACACAATAACTAATTTTACATTAGTTAGCACTTAATGAAATTTGTTGTTACAATGTGTATGTGTCGGTTCGACTCAGGCTAGTCAGCTAGGCTAACTAGCTTCTTTGATAGGCTAGTTGGCTAGGCCGAATAGCTCCTCCAACATCTTCCCTACCCTCAAAGCCTTCTTCGTCCTGAAGAAGGGGAGATTTGAAGTGATACAAAAGACTAAGAAATTTTTTGACAATGTAAAAATCTATACAATTGATGTCACTGGCTCTTTAAGAAAAAAAATCTTAATACATAAAAAATTACAATAAAAGCAAATTAAGAGAAGACAACTAGTATTTCTTTGGAAAATTATTCTGTGGCCTCGGTCGAAACTTCTTGGACTAGATCTACTGATTGATTTATTGCTTGGTTGAATTCAACTCCATGGTTTATTGTTTTGAAGCTACAACATATGTTGAAACACTTGGCGTGAAGAATTGGAGAGAAGGCCTTGGTGGTGGCGGTGATGCAAAGCGAGCTGGCGGTGGTGGAGGCATGTTTGGAAACACAATGTGATAAATGACTGGAGTGAATATCTATAGATGCTCATCGAAAATGGGCCATTCCCATATAGCCAAACTAGCTTTAACATTAGATTCTTTAAGATCCGACAAGTATTAAACTTTTTCTTCCAGGGGTGTGTCTTCTGCTATCTTTTGGTTGAAAGGTTTGGTCATTTCAATAGTCAAGACTTGACTAAGTATTCCCTATAGAAATTCAAACGCATTAGTGGCTTCATTTTTTTCTTTATTCCCTTCCCTAAGCCTCATACTATAACAATTGTGCATAAATGTCTCATTCTTGCTGTAGTTTATTGTCAAGTGCTTGCATTGCTTTGGAGTCTGCAGTTTGTCTTGAATCCAATTCACGAATAAGCATATCTTAAGCCTTGATTTTAGTATGATTAGATTCCAGATAGGTAGGATAGTTATTTAATGTAGTCATAAGAGTAGATCCCTTGTCGAGTGTATTCTCTAAAGTTTGGCTGGCTGCCAAAAATTCGTCATGAGTCTTCTGCAAAATATCTGTAAACTTTAGAGTTCCAATACCTATAGGTCGGGCTTGAAGCTCTATGACCTATGCATTGAGCTATTCATTTTGTTCAATTAAGGGTGAAAATGTGAAGTTGGGTTACACTTTTGTGAGAATTTCCCTCGAAAAATTCATAATCATAATTTTTTGGCTAGACCAAAAAAACTTCAGCTGAATTATTTACATTTATTCGGTCGAACTATTATATGAACGTTCAGCCAAACAATTGACTGTTTAACGATTTTTTTACCAGAGGTGAAAAAATCGGAAATATTTTTTTTTGGCTGAAAAAATAATTCAGTGGAACTATTTATTAAGTCGGACTATTTATTTAGCCAAAAAAATGTCTATATATATGACAATCTTGAGGTTGTTGTAGATTTTTTTGTGTTGTTAGTTTGTTGGTTTGTAGTTGTGTGGGTGGCTCATTGTCAGTTCATTTGGTTTGGAGTTGTTTGGGTGGAACTGTAACCGCATATGTCCTTGTCTATTACATGAATGTGATTCATTGTTGTTTTTTCTAGATTTATTTGTTGGTTTTCTTCAGAGCATATAGTAATTTTTTGTTGGTTTTTTTGTAGGATTGGTTGGCGCTAGAGGAGTTATTGCACCTCATCGTCGTTGGAGGAATTTTGTGATCCTCCTCATCTAGACCACACAACAGCGAAAGACCAGGTATGTTGACACCTGTGTATGTCTATGATTATAATAACATGTTCTGAAGTACCAATAATAGGGTCACGCAACTTCACAGAAGCTCCAAATATCTCACATATGTGTGAAAACATAACACTTCTAATAAAGTTCTCCCTAAATGTGAATACTGTGAATTGAATTTAGAGTGTATTCTTTTAATTACATCTCAATTCATAGATTATCAATCATTTGGCTGAGTTACATCTTAATTCATGGAGTATTAATCATTTTTTTACTCCTTGCTTCTATTATTACTTCTCGCTGGCATCCCTCCCCTTGTGTAGGTTGCATAATCCATAGTGATTTCATACAACGAGCATTTCCAGCCTCCCTCTATGTTGCCTTTCAATAAAAAATAGAAGAACCCTTTTTGGGGGCAATTTTGAATGCAGAGGAGGGAGAGCCCACTCTGCCATTTGTTGTTAGCAGGGAAAATAGCTTCAAATCATTTACGATGCCCAAGTCTCCATAAAACAAATTTGGTATCATCCTCTTTCTTACGCTAGTTCTCTTACTTAGTAGTTCAGAGTTTGTGTAAAAATGATCTTCTAATTGTCTTTTTGGTTTGATGATTTCCAAAATGAGTACACATTTCTTCTTACAATAATCTTTAAAAAATTGATAATATTATGGAGAATGGGATGGAAAACTAACAAGAATTTCAAATTCAATACACAATTTGATTAATCTCTAGGCTAAAACATAATTACACCTTAAAACATATTTTCGTATGGTACAAATTTCAACTACAACATAATTGTATCACATACCCTCTTAAGACTACGGGGAGGATACTACCACCGAGCTCCCAAAAATTGAACTGACTGCAATGTTGAGTATACCCATCTCATAACTTGTTCCAATTGAGTTGTTCAAATGACCACCAGGAAACCTGATACCAAATGTCCTCGTTGGAGCATATGGTTGAAGAGATGCATAAATTTCTGTCCCAACCTGGACAACGCAAGACTGTTTGCGGGTGCTTGTTATTGCAATAACACATTCTAAATCACCAGTAATAGGGTCATACAACTTTATAGAAGCTCCAAATATCTCACGTATGTGTGAAATATTACTACCACTGAGCTCCCAAGAAATGAATTGACTACACTGTTAGGTATACCCATCTCATAACTTTTTCCAATTGAGGTTTTTCTAGTTAGAGGTGCTACTATTTTCCAATAATTCTTAACAGACTTGCGATAATACCCTGTCAACAAGAGAAATCCTTGCAAATGCTTTATGGATGTGGGGATTTTCCATTCCTTAATGGTTTTAATTTTGCTAGGGTCTACCTTAATACCTTCATGAGATAATATGACCCAGATATTCCACCTCCTGTACTCCAAAGAAACATTTGGAGGTTTTTTCATATAATTGTTTCTCCTCCAATAGTTTGAGCACCTTGAAAACATGTTGAATATGATCCTTCCAAGACTTGTTGTAGATTAGTATATCATAAAAAAATACTAACACAAATTTTCTAAGGAAGGGTTTGAAAATGGAATTCAACAAACCTTGAAATATAGAAGGTGCATTGGTAAGGCCAAAAGGCATGACCAAAAATTCATTATGACCCTCATGAGTTATAAATGTTGTTTTTGGAATGTCTTCAGTGTTCATTCTGATTTGATGATATCCTGAAAGAAGATCCAACTTGGTGAAGTAATTTGCTCCATGTAATTCATCCAATAATTCATCAATGACAGGAATGGGAATTTGATCTTTAATAGTGGGATTTTTGAGCTCCCTATAATCTAGAGACATTCGCCATGATCTATCTTTCTTGTGCACCAATACTATTGGAGCAGAGAAAGAGCTTTGACTAGGCTGAATTATACCAGCCTCTAGCATTTCTGCAACCATACGTTCAATTTCACTCTTTTGGGCATAGGGATATCTGTAAGGCCTAATGTTTGGAGGAACACTTCTTGGAATCAAATGAATAGCATGATCATGATCATGAATAGGTGGGAGGCCTTTGGGAGTCTTAAACACCTTGGAATGATCATCTAATACTTTTTGGAGATGTGGAGAAATAGATGATTTCAATTTAGGAACTTCAAGTGAACATAATTGTGCAATTACGCCCCCGTTGTTCTTTCTTTAGAAGCTTTATCATGTTGTTAGAGCTGATTATATTTCCTGGTTTCCCTGTGATGCCCCTTAATTTAACTTACTTTCCTTCCCAACAAAATTTCATGAAAAGTTCTTGAAAATTAAAAGCTATTGTACCCAAATATTGTAGCCATTGGACTCCTAGTACAACATCAACACCACCCATTGGAATAGAAAGCATAGGACTATTCAATACATATTCTCCCATGGATAGCTTGATATTATGGCACCTTCTAGAGAAATTTACGGTTCCTTCATTTGCAACCATCACTTGACACTCTGGTGCTGGATATAGGAAGCAATTCAATTCCTTGGCTATCTTACAATGAATAAAATTATGGGTACTACCTGAATCAATTAACACTATTACCTTTTTCTTCTTGATATGTCCTTCTATCTTGAGAGTTTGAGGAGTAGTAATTCCTTCCAATGCATTACAAGATATGGTTGGATTCATTTAATCTTTCTCTAGGGTTGATTCCCGATGTATATCCTCTTCTTTCCTTTTCTTCCTCCTCTTCACAATCTATGTAAAATAATTTCTTCTCAACACACTTATGACCTTTAGGGTATTTTCTATCACAACTGTAAGAAAGCCCCTTTACTCTTTTTTCTTCCAATTGTTGTGCTTTCAACCTTGTAGGTTGCGGAAGGCTAGGGGTGAGCAGCAGGCTTCCTTGTTGCCATAATTTTTCTTGCCAGTCTGAATGCCTTCTCCAATGAGCCAAGTTCCCAAAGAAGAACCTCATGTTGGATGTTATCGTTTAAGGTCCCTATGACCACATCAATCATATGCTCCTCTGGAATATCATTTACCTTTATATTTAATTTTTGGAAGTCCTCAATGTGCTCCACCATTGAACCCTTTTGTTTGAGATTTATTAATTGGCTAAAGAAGGTGTTGCTCTTTGTATCCTCATAATGTGCTAACATTTCGTCCATAAAAATTGACCAGGTGACAATTTGTTTATGAGGGCACAACCACTGATACCATAAAAACCGATTGGGTTCCAAATATAAAGTTGCAATGCATACCTTTTGTGTGTTTTGAACATTATGGAGATCAAAATATTGTCCCATCTGCAGTATCAATGCTACGGGATCCTTGCCATCAAACTTTCTCATATCAATCTTTAGAACGTGGTGGGTCTTTATTCCAACGTTAAAGTCTATGAAATCATGATTAACATTTCTTTTGTTCTCACCATGAGTTTCGTCTACTACCTTTTCACCATTAGGAAGGCTTTCTTGTAGTAACTTTGTCAAACCTTCCTTCAAACCTTCCACGTATTTCTTCAAATCTTCAATGTTGTCATTCTTCGAATCATGATTAACATTTCTTTTGTTCTCATTATGAGTTTGCTCTACTACCTTTTCGCCATTACGAATCCTTTCTTATAGCAACTTTGTCAAACCTTCCTTCCAACCTTCCATGTCTTTCTTCCAATCTTCAATGTTGTCTTTCATACCATTGATGTCATTCTTCAAAGATCCATCTTAGCTTCTGTTACTTTTTGTGAGAGAGAAATTTGTTGCACTTGGTCTCGTAATTTTGATATATCATGTTGCATTTCTTCATTTTCTTCACGTGTCATAACAGAGCTTTTGGGTTGCCTACTAGGTGTTTCCATTTTCATTCTTCGGGGCATCAACTAATGGTTTTTTCTTCACTATTCCATTTTAATCACTTCAAACAATTTTTTCAAACAAAACTTATGCAATTTTTTAAAAAGACTACACACTTTTATTTTATTTGTAGGAGCTTGATATCGAATATGATGCATCTCTTAAATTTGGATCTCCAAGGTCTGAAATTGTGAACTATGGTTACAAGTTCTCAGATCCAGTCTCTGGGTTTGAAAGAAACAGTTGTTACAGTGATGCAGTTCGAGATTTTTTGGGTGCTATATCTATCAGATTGATTAAAATCTCTGTATATCCTTGAGTTTTGATGCAACTAAAATCTATGCTTACTAAAATTTTATATATTAAAAAAAGTAAAATACAAATAGAAAGAAAATGAGATGATAAATGTATCTTGATTTATTTTTATTATTATTCTTAATTTTAGAAAAAAATTCCCTCAATTTTACATATAAAACACATTTATGTAAATTGTCAATGCACCTCCCTGCCTTACCCTGAACATTTTTTCCAGAGTCCCTATCCTAAACAGAATAGTTATGTGCCTTGAAAACCCCTGAACATTTTTTCTAGAGTTCCTATCCTGAACAGAATAATTATGTGCCTTGATTTTCAGGTGCAAAAAGAGCATGGATATGTGGACTAATTTAGTATACCAGCTTCTATGGAGTTTGTGTTGCTTACACAATCACTACTTCAACTAGCATCAGGTCACTTTCTATTGAAAGAGCTCTAAGAGCATAATAATCTTTGATCTAATTTACTTTAATCGATCAATCACCCACTTTGCAAGGAGCTTCCTCAACATTAATTTTGTAGAGGGCTTCTGCCCATTTTTTAAATTAGGCATTACAGTTACTTGTGATGGAAGGTTGTAAAGCTATCAGTGTCTAGAGTCCTAATCAATTGAATTATGTAACATTGCAGAGCAATCAGGTGATCAAATTATTACCACAAGAATGGACATGCCTCTGCAGCATGTCAATTTCTAGATCCCATCTATATGATCCTCTTTGGAGTTACACAAGTTATGTTGTGTCAAATACCAAACTTTCATGAACTATGGGCCCTTTCAATACTTGCAACAACCATGTCCTTTACCTACGCCTTCAACCATTGCCCCAGTTGGCCTCTTACAGCATATCTAGACCCGATAACGAATTTCAATCTCTAAATTACCATAGTCATGATTTTATTCACTTACTATATCAAAAATGCAAATATCATTTAGGTAGCGTATGTGTTCTCTGGCATGTTGAAACTTATGGGTTCAAAGCTCTAGGAAATGACAGAAAATGGAGAGATTAAAGGAAATCTAGGTGGAATCAGTGCGAGCAAATCTCTTCATGAAACCCAAAAAGTTTGGAGGATGCTTCAAGGTCTTGGTGACATTGCATTTGCATTTCCATATACTTCCCTTGTCCTTGAAATTCAGGTATAGCTCAGTCTTTTTGTTCATTTGTATATTTGAATCCTTTGGACAACATGAAACTCCATGGATAACTATGAACCTTCCTATAATTTACAACTATGTAGGATACTCTCAAGTCAACACCCCCAGAGAACATAACTATGAAGAAATCAAATGTGTTCTCACTGAGCATAACAACTACCTTCTATATGCTATGTGCTTTTTTGGGTTATGCAGCGTTTGGGAAAAAGACCCAGGAAACCTATTGACAGGATTTGCATCTATGAGCCCTACTAGCTTATTGACTTCGCTAATGCATGCACTGTGGTTCATCTAGTTGCAATACCAAGTAAGATTTTTCTCACCCTTTTTTTCAGTTTTGCTGGATGTCAACTCTAATATATCTGCTACTGATAGAAACTTCATTGCAAATCATTTCATGACACCCTTGCAGGTGTATTGTCAACCAATATTCGCTTGCATTGAAGGATGGTTTTCTCATATTTGGCCTGACAGTAAATTCATCAAGGAAGGAATTCCCATAAGCATTCCCTTATGGGGGTCGTGTAGAGTCAATCTGGTGAGGCTGTGCTGGAGAACTACATTTGTGATGTCAACCACTGGCATTGCCATCTTATTTCCATTATTCAATGATGTACTAGGAATTTTGGGTGCTCTGAACTTCTGGGCCATTGTTAGTCTACTTTCCTGTTGAAATGCACATTGCACAGACTAAACTCCCAATATGGACACTGAAGTAGAACATTTTCCAAATATTCAACTTCATATCTCTTCTTGTAACACTCATAACTACTATTGGCTCCATAGAAGGCCTTGTAAAAGACAAGGATACACAAAAGTCTTCTTGTATAGTATGTAAGAATTCACAGATGTTGTATTACTCTTTTCTTGTTACTCGAAAGCTATAAAAAGCTGAAGTGAAAAAAGGAGAAAACACTATGAGGATATCTGATCTGCTAGCAAAGTGTTAAGAGTGATGTGCATCATCCAACATACATGGCAATTTATAATAACTTCATAGCTTTAAAACATTAAAACGTGGTGACAGTAGTGGACTTAAATTATTTATTTCCATGGGGATGATTTTTAAACACTATTAACAACATGTTCTATAACTTTTCTGGCTTGGTAGGCAATGAGGTTCAGTCAGGAAGGTTACGTTGTGGCCTTAAGGGCTAGCCATGTTAGGATTGAGGAATTAAAGGATGAGCTAGTGTGACTTAGGAATTTTGTGTGCAGAGTATATAAAATTAAGTTTGGAATATAAAGTTTCAATTAAAGGAGAAACAATGGAGATATATAGTGATGTCTAAAAAACTTGGGGAATTTTAAATATCTTTTAAGATCTGGAATTTTTTAAGTAGCTGGTGTTATAGAATATATTTCCAACATAGGATTTGATATCAAAAGGAAGATAATAAGGATTAAGCAAATACCCTTTTTGCAGAGTTCATGAGGAATCTATCCCTCATTTATCTATTTCATGAGATTATGTTTTGTTGGTCTGCAGAGAATTTGAAGAACTATTAAGTTCAAAAAATTGTGGAAGAGCTTTTCAATGTCAATATGCTTAAAAAATTGGTACGAAAATCTTGTGGATAAGTCACTACCTTTTGCCTCTTTCTTTCATTGGTTATTCCCTAGTGTCATCTTCTCTTGCTTCTTTCTTTCACTAGGGTTCCAAAGCATCACTACCTTCTTCTTTCTCATCTTCTTTCCTTCACTCACTTTGCTCTGACTCGTGACAAATTGTAGGTGAAGGACATAGGAGGTGTGGTGTATTACATAGATATTTATGATCTGCATGGAATCCTATGGAAACGTTTCCTCGTTTGCTGGAAATAGTCTGTATTGAGGGATAACAACAAGTCCATATGTCTCGCTGAGTTGGGCCTTTAGTGTGTTGGACACATATAGTCAGCGATGATTATCTTATAAGTCTTAACACTTTAAAAAACAAAAAATCACCATAAACCTTAAACAACTTATTATTGTATTACATCATTTAATGATTAATTCACATTTTAATAATTTATATTGAAATATTATCCATTAATAACACTTTGTACATCAATCAATCATATTTCTCCATTAATGACACTTTGTACATCATCTAGCCACATATCTAAGTGAGATTTGAATTCTCACTTATTATTAAAAATTGTCACTGAAGTTTGATGGTCCTATAAAATATATTTGTCCTAACTAATGTAATATATTGTAAACTATCTTATAGATGTTATGTTTCATGGTCCCGCCGAATATATTTGAATGTATTTGTTCCTCTTTATCCTTCCCTATGGCAGTTATAGATTTTAAAATAAGATTATGTTAAGAATATTTTAAATTTTAAATTTGAGATAATTGTAATAAGTTTTATATAATTTAATTAATAAGTTTTAAAAAATAATAATAAATTTAAAAAATATAATAATGTGTTTATATGGCATATTATAAGTTTAGTCTTTACGTTTATATTTTTTAAGCGTAAAAATGTAATCTTTTATGTTGTCAACATAATTTACACAATGGTAATATTTGAATATTATAAGTTTAGTTTTTACATTTAAGTATTTTTCATTATAAAGGTCATAATTTTTTGATGTTCTAAGTTCAACTATTTCATCTATGTATCTTTAGTTTTAGTTATAAAAACCTGTAAGAATGAAACATAACCAATGATATCTATCATGAATAGAATTTAGAGGCTTTTGAAAGTGAAACTTGGTTAATAGTATTTAAATTATGAAGCACTTGACACAAGGCTTAATTTGTAATAGGTACATGCAAGTCATCATATCCTCTCGCAATAATTTCAACCCATGCCTTTGTGCCCCAATCACTACCTTAAACTGCCATGAAATCACATTGGAATGAGCCTTGATCAATAATATCCACATTAAGGAGGAAGTGGGGGTGAGTTTGTGTTTAAAATATGCATATGTGACTCACTCTCATTTGTCATAAAGGTTTATGGGAATGAAACATGGTTAGGCTCACCTCAAGGGGATAAAAAGTCCCATGGGAATGAAGCTTGGTCAATATTGTCCACATAGAGAATTTGGGGTTTTTTATTTGTAATACCTATATCTAGGTTATACTAATTTGTTACAAGGGCTTGTGCAAATGGAACTTGGTCAATGGTATATAGTTTAAGGAGAATGTGGGAATGTACTTCGATCCAAAATCTATACATGTCAGTCACCACCTCCTCATACCATAAGTTCAATCCTTGATAGGGGAAAGTGTTGTAAAAATTAATGGAAATGAAACCTCAATGATTTCCACATGCCACATTAAAGAAAATTCACATATGAATTTGGGTCCAAAATATGTACACGTGAACCATCATCTCTTTACACCAAGAGAAACTGCATACCCTATAATGTTAGAATCAAAGAGAAGACACTTATCACACACCAAAAAATATGGTTGAGCACTTTGTATTAATCAATTGTAATGATATATATAAGTACACCAAGTTTTTTCTCAAAAGAGGTAAACTATATTTAATCACACAATCTAGCAGTTTAGTGAATATCTCAACCACACACCAATCTAGGAAGCTAACTAGTTGGGGAATAATCTCAAACTAACTAGAGCTAGCCACCTCCTAGAAACTAGAAACATACTCCTTGTAGATGTGAACTTTACCTAATAATGACCAATAATATAAACAACCAAATATACTCACATATAAGCCGAGTACAAGTTACATACTCCAACAATCCCCCTTAGGTACTAGTCTTAATCTTCATCCATTGAGGTCTTCAAGGCTTTCTTCTCTACAAAGAATGCCTCACTATGACTTGAAGAACCTCCTCAATAACAAAGTCTATATCTGGTCCATCCTAGTACTCTCATTTTGTACCTCGATCATGCAAACATCACCAAACTGTCAACGTCCATATAAAGGAATAACCATCCACTAGAATGCATGGGTACCTAACCACTAAATCCATTAGTTTACTAGGAATTCCCTTTATTTACATGGTTTATTTAGCTTCTTAAAGAAATCCCCTAAATGTAAATCTTCACCTCCCCGAGTCCACAACTGATATGGTCCACTCCAAGTGTTAAAGAACTCTATAATAGAGTCTACAACCAATAAATATGGTTTACTCATAGAGTATCTATCCAACACATGGCCCACACCTCTGAGTTTTAGTGAACTCCCTAATAGAGGTTACTACACTAAACTAGACAAGTTATGCAAACCATTAGGGACACATGATAAGGGGGTATACATGCCTCTCTAGTGTTACCCACCACTTTGTGGGTGATATCCCTAGAAGAATTTTTTCTCCATGATGAGCCTCAGCCGGAAGCCAACAGCCCCTTGATGCCTCCTACTAGCTCGTTGTGCCATTTATCTGCCACCTGAGCCATCCATGTGGTCCCTCCCCCACCTGTATTGATCGTATGTTTGAAGGTGGGCCTTCTGAATCTAAAGGTATGTCTTGTCATTTAGTAATCGACTATTTGGTTTACTTATCATGGATACTTCTTGGTATGGATTGATGGGAGGAGTTGGCAGAAAGAGTGGGCTTATTTTGTGTTCTTGTCCCCTTGATCTCTTTTCGTTGTTACTCTTGGATCTTAGTCCCGTGGGATGTCCTTTATTGACCATTTTGTTCTAGGGTGGTACTACTTGGGAAACCTTGACTTTGGGTGTGTGGTCCTTCTCCTTTACCTGCACATGTTACTCCCTTTCCACTCACTGTGCACCATTCATCATTTATCCCACCTGGGTCCACATTTGCATTATGGGTCAACATAGAGATAGCCTCTTATCCCCTTGCCCCCACCTTAGGCAGGCCTAGAATGATGCCCTGGAGGTTGAAGCAATTAAAAGAAAAATAAAAAGCATAATTGGCGGCATTTAACAGGAAATTGTACCACAAAATGAAAAGGATGGGTGAGACAAAATAATTAACATGTGGGCAAAAACCAATGCATGAGCTCTACCCCAATCCATGGTCATCACCTTAGTTCCTTAGGCCCTAGATGAGCCTCCTTTATCATTCAGGAAGCCATGATTGTCCTAACCCCTGGAGGGCAATGAACCACCCTACTTAAAATGGGGTAATCATTGTTATATCTTACGTAGCATGCTCTTGTCCTTTGAGCCCCGAGAAGTTAATTAAAGAAATTCATAAAAGGCAAAAGGCATATAAAGAAGGGTGAAAAAATCAAGGTTAGGGCACCTCATGAACCACGATTATTCCCTCCTACATATTACATACTCAGGTGTGGGCTTCCCCTTTTCTAGTTACCCCTATGCCCCACTATGTGCAGGATTTCCCCTCTCATTCCCTATTCCATTCCACTTATTTGTCACTTTCCACTACCTTTAGAGGGGTGTACCTTGGACATATTATCCACTTTAAGGGCTGGAACCACCTAATAAGGTGCTTAGCTAACCCCCTTTGGAGCCTAGAGACACTAGCACATGCCAAAGCCCATTACGGAAGGGCATGCCATTATGAAGTACCCAGGTTGTTATCCATGATTTGTAAGTTCTTTTACCATATTATTTTAATGACTAGTTGTACTGGAGCCTAGGGGACACATTAGATCTTATGCAAGATTACAGGTGGTTTTCATTTGGGTTTGGTCTCCCTATACAAGATCCTAACCCCCAGAGGTCTACTTTGTCACATATAGGGTGTGCATAGAGATCCATTGGCCTCCACAACAGTAGACAACACTTCACGGATCTTCATCGATTCTCAAATACCTCTAGCGATCCACTTTTGGGATGATGGTGATATGCTTGGTACATTATGCCCAGCAGGCCCCCATATGAGCCCCACACTCTTGGCAGATGTCCCAGGACTTGTACGATGTCATGGCAACATTCATTCCACCACCCAGACCCTTACTGAGGATCTACAGGCATCTTCAATTCATATGGAGACCCATGGGGTGATTTATGTACCGTCATACCCATTAGGAGCACCACGTGTCTACTACTTGGAGAACTAGGGGATACCCCCTTGTCCATCATATTCTGAGGAATTTATTCCTTAGTATGGCACTTTAGGAAATTATTAGGCCTGTGGATGGCCCCACAACATGTACATATTATTATTTGACCCCTTGTGAGGCTTATTTTTACACTTGTGAGCTAGTTTGGTGGGCTTGTCACCAATAGGGGTTTTAATTGCACATTGTTTTATCATTAGGGTCTAATGTAGTCCAATAAGCTAATTCGAAATCCTTAGGAGGCTATATATTGATGCTAGATACACTCATTTGGATCATGACTTGACTTGGGTTCTTTCTAATCATAGAGGACTTCACATTTTTTCTTTGGAGGATATTTTTTGGAGATGGATGAATTTTGACATATGGATTTGGGATATTTTTCTTGTCTTGGAGCTTTGTATTGCAAACGAAATTCTAGTTGGATATATTCTAAAACATTGTAATTATGACATTGTTATTCTTGTTGCTGCATACTACTAAAATTAGGGCTAGTTGTTTCATAATTGAAATGTGGAATTAAGCATGTTTTAGCTAATTTAATGTATTGTCCGATATTATATGAATGAAATGTCCTAGAGATTATTTGTCTCAATAAGCTTTCATCATTTTCTTTTAAGTATAAATGCTTGAAGGTCACTTTTCTTTTCTTTCTCTCAACATTGGATGAAGCTGACTTTCTGGGCTTCCTTGATCAAGAAACCAAGTTCGTACTCATCATCATCCTTGACTCCATATCCTCAAGTGAATTAGGCATTGATCCTTCAAAATGGGCGATCATTTTAACGCTCTTTTTACCCTTTTCCCCTTTTTCCTTGGGTCTAGCCCAATTAGTTCACCTAGGGCATCAATTTCCTGGGAATTGACCCCTAGGAAAAATTTTGATCTCCTACAGGCTAATGTATTGGTGGGCTCCCTCCCTCTCCTCCAAATTTGAGGCAATTCTAATGGTGGAATCTTTGGGAATCCCAATCTAACTCTAGGATCAAATTTTGCCTACGCATCCCCAAGGCTAGACCTCAACAGGATTAATTCAACCTTTTGAAGTGAATATTCTTGTTTGGTCCTTTCCTTTCACCTTGTCTAGGATAGGAACATCATTGGTTGCTACTTTCCATCCCCAAACCTGGACTGGGTCCACTTGGCCCGGTGTGGTCCCACTTCTCAATAAAGATTATTTGCCAAGGACCATTTGGGAATCCAAGTTTCCCTAAGGATTATAGGGATTGAGAACCTCATATATAAGCCTATTCCTTCTCCCTCAACCCTCCAATCCTTACCCCTTACCCCCGGAGGACCATGTCCCTTGCTTAAAGAGCAAGCAAGTTGCATTCTTCATTTCATCCTTGGGAAAGGGCTTCCAGGGTCAGTTTCCACCTATCCATTGACACATACTTTACAAGTGATCCCTACACTACCGCGACTCCTCCCATTGGTGAAATTCCGTAAAGAGCATGGAGACTTAGCTATGGTGACAATGGGCTAAGCCTCCACCATTTCCCTTAACCTAGCAGTTGCCCTCTTAAGAACCCATTTTAGGTCCCCTGCTGGTTTGAGCGGTAACATTTCTGGCGCCATTGCTAGGGACACGAGACGTGTGTTTTGTTCCTTGCATGACATATCGACATATCATTATTGCGACTCCATTGGAAGAATGAAGCCCTAGTTCTTCATTGAAATTTAAGGTCGATGCTTGTAGGGTGAAGCAAGCATTTTCTAGGCATATTTAATTTCTCCGTAGCAACTCTTGCATATGTTTCATGTATACCTCAAATAGGCTATCATTATTTCATAAATTTCCTTCTTTGGACATTGCTAGCATCCCTGGACATCCTAATCATGTTGTAGGAAGGATACTATGTGGCATGGTCGTGTTTTATGGTGATCCATTCTCCGCAATTGACCACGTGGAAAGATTTAATGCACATGCTTCAAAAGAGAAGGTTGTCCACCAAGATGTCCTTATGTTATTATTCATGGTATCTCTTAGTGGTCATAACTCATGGATGCATGATCATGATGAACCTAGAAGCATCTCATCTATTAAAGAGTTTGTTGATGGCTTTCTTAGACATTTTCAAGTATACCCTGCATTAAAAATCCAAGAGGAATCCTACATTGAGCATCATCAAGACATCAAGAATCTAGGTAATGAGCAAGAAGATGAGTCCTCCTTGGGTCCACATAATGAAAATGATGATTTTGAGGACACATGTGTTGGGAAGGGTGAATTTATGGAAAGAGAAATTGAGGCCAACCTTACCTTTCTCAATGATATTACTCCCGATGAAACCCATTTTGAAAAAATTGAGAGAGATGATCCCATTAGCCCCTTGGAATATGACATTGAATATTATTTCCACATTGAAAAGGAAAAATGGGAAATTTTTGGTCCTCAATTTAATTGCGCTCCCATTTATGAGACCAACAAGGAGGATGAGGATGAGATTGATCTACATTTCCCCTCAGCCACTACTTATGATGACATACCCATTGATACCCTTGGGAAGGAGAATCTTCATTTTCCTTTGCATAAAGAGGAGTAGTTGGAAGTGATCAATTTTCCTTTTAGAAGAGACCTAATCTTTGGTACTAAGGACATTGATAGGGCTCCCACTTCACTTAATATGATTCTATGTTCAAATCACTTGAGCCTTTAGATTATGACTTTAGAAAAGCACAACCTGTTGAATACAATATTTCATTCTCCCTTTTCCTATTAGTCATCATCTTGAGTCTTCATCAAGTGATTCCTCACCCCTGGTCATATAATCTCAAGTGACTGTGAGCCCTTCTACCCTCTCGGGTATTGTGTCAAGAAGAAGCCCTTCATTGATTACACTTTTTCTCCTTGGATGCATCCTCAGGGTTTTTATCATTCCACAGTCCCCCTTCTCTAGTGTAATCATCATGCGCAACCTACTTGTGTTTCTCCATCTCGTAGGCCTCCCTTTCCCACTAATCATAACCCAATGAAGGCCATAAGCCATGACGTAAATAATAACGACAATGGTTGAAGTGATATGCCTGAGGTTGCCATCCATAAAAAAAATTGAGCTTGGTTGTTGACATCTCTATATTTTGGTTACAAGAGAAGATATCATGGACTAGATTACATCCTTTTTGTACCTCTTCTCGCACAATAATCCATGTGTAGGAATCATATTTTCCCACCTCCTTCCCACAACATCCTCCATGTGTTTGGATTTGGATTCGCCTTGCGATTCGCTACATGAGAAATCATATATGACATATTTATATTAACTTAATGATATGTTGGTTGCATTGGCTTTATGACTACAATTAATAATAGCTTCATCATATGTATGTTAGGGTAGGATGCATTGCATGATGAATTTTGCATTAGAAATAACTGCATATGATGTTTCTCATGATAGATTAGATTGCATATTATATTGGTTTATGAGCTAACATTAAGCATGGGTGATCATCAGACACCGTGAAAAAAATGTTGCCTCGTGGCTTTGATATTTTACATGTACAGATGGCAGGTCTATGGTGACCAAAAAATTGCTAGAATTCTTGTGAAAACCCGTTCGAGAAGCCTCACCCACTTATTCAAGAGAACACGTCCCAGTTGGAGCTAGATGTTACCCACCACTTTGTGGGTGATATCCCTAGGAGAAATTTCTCTCCATGATGAGCCTCAGTCAATAGCCAATAGACCCTTGATGCCCCCTACTAGCTCGTTGTGCAATTTCTCTGTCACTTGAGCCAGCCATGTGGTCACTCACACACCTATATTGATCGTATGTTTTAAGGTGGGCCTCCCAAATCTAAAGGTATGTCTTGTCATTTGGTAATCGAGTATTCAGTTCACTTATCATGGATACTTCTGGGTACAAATTGATGAGGGGATTTTTTGGAAAGAGTGGGCTTAGTTTGTGTTATTGTCCCCTTGATTGCTTTTGGTTGTCAAACTTGGATCTTAGTCCCATGGGATCTCCTTTATTGACCATTTGGTTCTAGGGTGGCACTACTTGGAAAACCCTGACTTTGGGTTGTCCCACTCCTTTACCTGCACATTTTACTCCCTTTCCACTCACTGTACCCCATTCATCATTTCTCCCACCTGGGTCCACATAGGGCTAGCCTCCCTATCCCCTTGCCCCCACCTTGGGTCAGGCCTAGAATGATGCCCCAAAGGTTGAAGCAATTAAAAGAAAAATAAAAAGCATAAATGGCCACATTTAACAAGAAATTGTACCACAAAATGCAAAATATGGCCGGGACAAAATAATCAGCATGTGGGCAAAAGCCAATGCATGAGCTCTACCCCAATCCATGGCCATAACCTTGGTTCCATATGCCCTAGATGATCCTCCTTTATCATTCAAGAACCCATGATTTCCCAAACCCCTGGAGGGAAATGAACCGCCCTACCTAAAAGGGGCTAATCATTGCTATATATTACATATCATGCTCTTGTCCTTTGAGCCCCAAACAATTAATTAAAGAAATTCATAAAAGGAAAAAGACATATAAATAAGGGTGAATAAATCAAGGTTGGAGCACCTCATTTACCATGATTTCTCCCTCCTACATATTACATACCCAGGTGTGGGATTCCCGTTATATAGCTACCCCTATGCCCCACTATGTGGCACAGGATTTCCCCTCTAATTCCCTATTCCATTCCAGTTGTTTGTCACTTTCCACCCCCATTAGAGGGATGTACCTTAGGCATACTATCCCCTTTAAGGGCTGAAACCACCCAATACGGTACTTGGATAACCTCCTTTGGAGCCTAGAGACACTAACACATTCCAAAGACCATTACAGAAGGGCATGCCATTATGAAGTATCCACCTTGTTATCCATGATTTGTAAGTTATTTTACCCTATTATTTTAATGATTGGTTGTATTGGAAGCCTAGGGGACACATTGGATCTTATGTAGGATTACTGGTGGTTTCCATTTAGGTTTGGTCTCCTTATACGGGATCCTAACCCACAAAGGTCGACTTTGGCACATATAGGTGTGCATAGAGAGCCATTGGCCTCCACAACAACAAACAACACTCCACGAATCTTCATCGATGCTCAGAGACTACTAGCGATCCACTTTTGGGATGATGGTGATATGCTTGGTACATTATGCCCAACATGCCCCCATAGGAGCCCCACACTCTTGACAAGTGTCCCAGGACTTGTACGATGTCATGGCAGCATTCATTCCACCACTTAAACCCTTGCTAAGGATCTATAGGCATCTTTGATTCATATGGAGACCCATGGGGTCATTTATGTACCCTCAAACCCATTAGGAGCACCAGGGGTCTACTACTTGGAGAACTAGGGGGCACCCCCTTGTCCATCATATTCCAAGGAATTTATTCCTTAGTATGGCACTTTAGGACATTATTAGGCCTTTGGATGGCCCCATGACATGTACATATTATTATTTGGCCCATTTTGAAGCTTATTTTTACACTTGTGAGCTAGTTTCATGGGCTTGTCACCAGTAGGGGTTTTATTTGCACATTATTTTATCATTAGGGGCTAATTTAGGCCCATAGGCTAATTTGAACTCCTTGGGAGGCTATATATTAATGTTAGATACATTCATTTGGATCATGACTTGACTTGGGATCTTTCTAATCATAGGGAACTTCACATTGTTTCCTTGGAGGATATTTTTTGGAGATGGATGAATTTTGACATATGGATTTGGGATATTTTTCTTGTCTTGGAGCTTTTTATTGCAAACGAAACGTTGGTTGGATATAGTCTATAACATTGTAAGTAAATTTTGATGTTGTTATTCTTGTTGCTACATACTATTAAAATTAGGGGTAGTTGCTGCATAATTGAAATGTGGAATTAAGCATGTTTTAGCTAATTTAATGTATGGGCCGATATTATATGAATGAAATGTCCTAGAGATTATATCTCTCGATAAGCTTGCATCATTTTCTTTGAAGTATAAATGCTTGAAGGTCACTTTTCTTTTCTTTCTCTCAACATTGGGTGAAGCTGACTTTCCAGGCCTCCTTGATTAAAAAACCAAGTTCTTACTCATTATCATCCTTGACTCCATATCCCCAAGTGAATTATGCACTGATCCCTCAAAATGGGTGATCATTTTAACCCTCTTTTTACCCTTTTCCCCTTTTTCCCTAGGTCTATCCCCATTAGGTCACCTAGGGCATCAATTTCCCAGGAATTGACCCAAGGAAAAATTTCGATCTCCTACAGGCTACTGCGCTGGTGGGTCCCCTCCTTCTCCTCCAGTTTTGAGGCATTTCTAAAGGTGGAATCTCTGAGAATCCCAAGCCCTAGCTCTAGGATCAAATTTTTCCTGGGAATCCCCAAGATTAGACCTCAATAGGATCAATTCAATCTTTTGAAGTAAATATTCTTGTTTGGTCCTTTCCTTTCACCTTGTCTAGGATATGAACATCATTGGTTTCTACATTCCATGCACGAACCTAGAGTGGGTCCACTTGACCCCGTGTGGTCCCACTTCTCAATAAATATTATTTGTCAAGGACCATTTTAGAATCCAAGTTTCCCCAAGGATTATAGGTATTGAGAACCTCATATATAAGCCTATTCCTTCTCCCTCAACCCTCTAATCCTCACCCCTTACCCATGGAGGACCAAGTCCCTTGCTTAAAGAGCAAGAAAATTTGATTCTTCACTCCATCCTTGGGAAAGGGATTCTAGGGTTAGTTTCCACCTATCCATTGACATATACTTTACAAGTGATCCCTACAATACCAGGACTCCTCCCATCTGTGAAAGTCCGTAAAGAGCATGGAGCCTTAATTATGGTGATAATGGGCTAAGCCTCCACTGTTTCCCTTAACCTATCAATTGCCCTCTTAGGAACCTCTTTTAGGTCCCCTACTGGTTTGAGTGGTAACTGGTCCGAATTTAAATAGGAACACAACAAATTATAGATATAACCATAAATACAAAGATGCAATAGAAATAACACTTCCTTTCAATAACATCAAATATTGAAATATGCTTACAAACAAAATGGAAATGAGACTAGATCGGGCGATGGTAGCTTATATCCGAGAATAAATGTGGCGGCTATATACCTCTGAACTGAGTTACAATGATGCTCCAGGGCCTTTTTATTATTGAACAATAGGAGAAAACCATAAACAACCAAAACCCTAACCCGAGGAGATGTAACACCAAGAGTTTATGGGCCACGTTGGGGTTAGTTAGGTAGCCAACTTCCCGAGGTCGTAACTTGGTCATATTATCTCCATTTGATGTGCATGATACCTCGTTGGAAATATATCTTCAAGGAATAAAACTCAAAATGCAATTTTGAAGAAATCACCCAAAGGAATATTGTCAAAAAAACGTTGTTTAGGGCCTCAAAATGGCTCCGGAAGTTTAGGACCCAAAAAACTCCCAAAAATAGTAAACTGTGTTATAATTAAGGAAACTGAAAAGCTAAAAGAAACAATGGTGGGGGTCCAAGTGGAATAGGCGGGTGGCCCCCAATATCCATCTGGATCAGTAACACTAGGTATTATAGTGATATTCCATTTACATGTTATAGATATGGGTACATTATAAAAACTCCATCCCATGGAGATATTAGGTACACATTCAAACATTTTCTAGGACCAATACATCAAATCAAAACATGAAATATAGACTTACCTACAAATACAATGTGTGACTCACATTACAATATGGTTGAGTCTATTCTTATTCCAAACAATTTTACCTAGTTTGTCCACCTTTATCCCATATCTATTACTACCTAGAGATTTCCATTACACTTTCATAAGCATTGTCGCCAACTATTCTTTTATGCTACATTGAGGATCATACCTATGTCTTTGGTTGGTATTTCTTCACTATGAGCTTCATCAATAAAATTTATTTTGCTTCATCTTGTACCTATATAAAATTTATATTTGATGTCGACAAACAAAGAAATCCATCTATCGATATACATGGGTGCCATCCACTAAACTTGTTAATTCTTTAGAATCCCTTTCACCTACATGGTGCATCAACATGTTAAACTCTTTTTAACTTGGTCCCAACCTTCTCACATTCAAATATTATTCCATCTCACATTTCCCAATAGTTGAGACTCAACTTCTCTGATTCCACATCATGCTAGCATACAAGTACACCTACCACCCTTGTACCTACCTAGTGTTTAATTCCACAACTTGATACCACATCCACTCTGTACATGTAAGGGATGATTATGTGTGTTACCACACTTATACATGTTAGCATAACTCAACAGGGCTTACAAAACACATGAGGAAATAATCTTTTTTACAACTTGACCAAAACTTTGGGGTGTTGGGTATAACTCATCATGTACCCCTTGCTCAATTAGATCACTTCATTTCTGGTACAAAAAATATTAAAAAAACATTACAAAGGTTACTATCACTCCTTTGTAGCATTCATATGACCAAAATTCAATCGGTTCATTTCCCTTACCTCTTTAAGAGATCATTCTAATATATTCATGTAATGCATCCTCTAATCTCACTATATATATATATATATATATATATATATATATATATAATATATATTATATATATATATATATAATATTATATATATATATATATATATTATATATATATATATATATATATATACTAAACATTTTACAATAAAAACAATGTTAGTTATATACATGTTGCTAGTAGAGATGGTAATTTTGTCCTTGTATATTTCATACATAAAACTTTTTTTATTGTTCAATATTTGTAATAATTTTACTATTTTTTACTTTTTATTCTTATCCTCTAATTAAGTGAAAAAGGTAGTCTATATGTCACGTCCTATAACTAATATACTGATAAAACTGTTTATGTGTTAAAGTCACGTCCTTCATTAACAATAGGTCTTGCTTATCTTTGTTGATACTTTGGCTTTGTTAGTTTTTTGACAACGAATTAAGTTAGGCAACTGTATCGTAGTTAGACGAATTAAGTTAGGCAACTGTATCGTAGTTAGTTAGTTTGGCGGAACTGTTTTTCAGTTCTGTTTTCAGTTATGTAATATGATATATAAATAATGTAATGGCACATGAATCAAATAGTCTGAAGTATTCATCCATTCGAATAAAGATTCTGCTGTTCGATAGCTTGGCGTTGTTTTGTGTTTCTGCTTTGCTGTTCAATAGCTTGGCATTGTTCTGTGTTTCTGCTCTGCTGTTCAATAGCTTGGCGTTGTTCTGTGTCTCTGCTCCTCTGTTTTTAACAAGTGGTATCAGAGCCTACGAAAGAGGCTGTGCTGAGCGTGCCTATGAAGGAGCTGCTGTGCGTGGAAAAAAAAATTGTTGTTCGGCCGTGAAGAGCTGCTGTGCGGAAGACAACAATCCAGAAAAGAAGCCTGAGGCGAATTTGGTAGCTGTTGTGCGTGGAGTATCAAAGCCTGCCTGGAGAAGGCTGCTGTGCGTGAAAAAAAAAAATTGCTGTTCGGCTGTGAAGAGCTGTTGTGCGGAAGAAAACTGTCTAGAAAAGACCACGAGTTACCGTGGAAAGAAGAACTGCCTGCTGCGTTTACTGCCAGCGGGATCTGCGGTTGGATTCGGGTATTTTTTTTTTAAAGAAATTCTGTCTGATAAAGTTTTTTTTCCCAGAAAGAAAGCAGTGAAGAAAAAAAAGACAGTTTCTTTTTATTATTGAAGAGGAAAGGAAAAATTTTCAGAGTTTTTTTTTAAGGAAAGAAGACAGTTTTTTATTGAAGAGAAAGAAAAAAAATTTCAGGGTTTTAGGAAAAGAAGACAGACTATTTTTAAGGAAAGAAACAAGAAAAGAAATTTTTTCAGGGTGTTTATTTAGTTGGAGAAATAAGGAGTTTGTTTTTAAAGGAATATAAAACCCTAGGAAAGGATAAATGGCCAAGATGTCGAATGCGAAATTCGAGGTGGAGAAATTCACTGGAAAGAGCAATTTTGCTCTTTGGAAATTGAAGGTTAAGGATCTTCTTGTGCAACAAGGGTTGCACAAGGCATTGGATGGGGAGACTAAAAAACCTGCAACCATGACCACTTCAGACTGGGAGGACTTGGATGCCCGAGCTCTCAGTACCATCCGACTATGTTTAGCGGATGAAGTTCTCTTCAACATTGTTGAAGAGACTACGATGTCAGGATTGTGGGAAAAACTTGAAAACCTCTATATGACAAAATCATTGACAAACAGAATTTATCTGAAGAGACAGTTATACAGCCTTAGAATGAAAGAAGGTTCAAATGTTGTAGAACATTTGAATGTTTTTAATACACTAATATGTCAATTAACAGATATGGAAGTCAAAATACAGGAAGAAGATAAAGCCATAACCTTGTTGTGTTCTCTGCCTGAATCATGGGATCACTTCGTAACTTCAATCAGTTTCAGCTCTGCTGATTCTTTGAAGTTTGAATCAGTCGTCGGAGCGCTTCTGTCTGAAGAAGTACGAAGGAAATCCAACACTGAAACAGCTGCATCAGAAGCCATGGTCGCTAGAGGACGCTCAAAGGAAAGAGGAGAAAAACCAAGGGGAACTTCCAGATCGAAATCGAAAGGAAAGAAGTGTAAGGCGAAATGTTGGAACTGCAATAAAGTTGGACACTTGAAGAAGGACTGTTGGAAACTAAAGGAATCCGAAAACCTGAAGAACGAAGCGAATCAGGTCGATTCAGGTATGATTGATGAAGTTTTATCTGCTGAAGAATTGTGTATGATAGATGAAACTTCACCTGAATGTAATATCTCTCAGGGTGTAGATAGCTGGCTGTTAGATTCTGGTGCTTCGCATCACATGTGCCCACATAGAAACTGGTTTACCTCATATGAAAATGTAAACGGTAGTTCTGTGTTTATGGGTAACAATATGTCATGTCACACTGTTGGGATGGGAGATATAAGGATTAAGATGTATGATAACACAGTTAGAACATTAACTAGTGTTAGACATGTACCTGATTTAAAGAAAAAATTGATTTCTTTGGGAGTTTTGGATTCAGATGGATATAAGTTTACAGGTCAGGATGGCATCTTGAAAGTCTTCAAAGGAGCACTTGTGGTTATGAAGGCTGAAAAGGTCGGAAATCTTTACAGGTTGAAAGGAAGTACTCAGATCAGTGAAGCAGCAGTTGCATCAGAAAAGGAAGAAGCAAGCACTCATCTATGGCATCAACAATTGGGTCATATGAGCGAGAAAGGTCTTCAGATATTGATGAAGTGTAAATCTCTTCCAGGTCTGAAATCCTTGAATTTAGATTTATGTAAACATTGTGTGTATGGCAAACAGTGTAAACAGAGGTTTAAAGTTGGAAATCATAATAGTAAAGACGTTTTAGACTACATTCATTCTGATCTGTGGGGGCCTTCCCCTGTTATGTCATATGGAGGTGCACTGTATTTTTTAACATTTATTGATGATTACTCCCGGAAAGTTTGGATCTATATGCTAAAAAGGAAAGCTGATCTATTAAATGTCTTTAAACAATTTAAAGTAATGGTAGAGAAAAGAACAGACAAATCTATTAAATACTTAAGAACTGACAATGGTGGTGAGCTCACTTCAGGTGAATTTGAACAATACTGTAAGGATGAGGGAATTGTTAGACACAAAACTGCTATTTATACTCCTCAGCAAAATGGTGTTGCTGAGCGTATGAATCAAACTCTTATGGAAAGAGCCAGAAACATGATTAGCAATGCTAACTTGCAAAAGGAGTTGTGGGCAGAAGAAATATCTACTGCTTGTTATTTAGTTAACAAATCACCTTCAGTAGCAATTGACTGTAAAATTCCTGAAGAAGTTTGGACAGGTCAGTCTTGTGACTATTCACATTTGAAAATTTTTGGCTGTGATGCTTATTCTCTCATTCTGAAAAATCAGCGGTCAAAACTAGATCCAAAGTCAAAATGTTATGTCTTTGTTGGGTATGACTATGCAGTGAAAGGATATAGGTTATGGGATCCCACATTGCGGAAAATAGTCGTTAGTAGAGATGTAACATTTGATGAATCATCTCTTTTAAAATCAACTGTTGAAGGAATTGAACAGGAACAGGTGTCGCAAAATCAACGAGTTCAGTTGGAGGCTAGACCGTTCGGTGACAGCCGGAAGGAAGGAGAAACCTCTGGAGAAAAAGGTACTGAAGACACAAAGGAAGCTGTTGAAGCTTCTGAACCAGTGCAAGTTTCTGAACCAGTTCAACAACCAGTTTCTCTAAGAAGGTCTACAAGGGAAAGGAAAATTCCAAAAAGGTATGAAGATTCTGCTTCGTCTTTTGCTTTGATTACTGAAGATGGGGAACCTTCTTGTTATCAGGAAGCAGTAGATGATACAGAAAGCAAAAAATGGAAAGTGGCTATGGAAGAAGAAATGGACTCCTTAGCCAAAAACAATACCTGGGATCTTGTAGAGCTTCCTGAAGGGAGAAGTGTTGTTGGATGCAAATGGGTCTTCAAGCTGAAACGGAAAGTTGATGGAAGTATCGAAAGGTATAAGGCGAGACTGGTAGCAAAAGGATATTCTCAGGTTGAAGGTGTAGACTTTCATGAGATTTTTTCTCCAGTTGTAAAACTTGTTTCTATTCGTACTGTGTTAGCACTAACTGCGTTGCTTAATCTTGAGTTAGAACAGTTAGATGTTAAAACAACTTTTCTACATGGTGTTTTGAACGAAGAGATATATATCGAACAACCGGAAGGTTTTGTACGAGGTCGCAGCAGAAGATTAGTTTGCAAGCTGAGGAAATCATTGTATGGTCTGAGGCAATCTCCCAGACAATGGTACAAGAAGTTTGATTCCTTCATGGTGAGCCAGAACTTTGTAAGAAGTGAGTATGATCATTGTGTATACTTCAAGAGTTTCAATGGCACATTCATTATCTTAGCTTTGTATGTTGACGATATGCTTATTGCAAGCAAAAGCATGGAAGAGATCAATAGGTTAAAGGCTAAACTCTCTAGGACGTTTGATATGAAGGATCTTGGAGCAGCAAAACATATCTTGGGCATGGAGATACATAGAGACAGGAAAAATGGTAAGCTTTGGTTATCACAGCAGAAGTA
>APFE031158933.1:0-87987 GCA_000404065.3 Pinus taeda | reverse complement strand
TTGGCTACAAATCCTGCCTATCACAGCAGAACCAAGCACATTGATGTAAGGTATCATTTTCTGAGACATGTGATTGATGGCGGAAAAGTAGCTCTTAAAAAGGTCCATACACGAGAGAATTGTGCAGACATATTCACAAAACCAGTAACAGTAGAGAAGTTGCAGTGGTGCTTAGCTTCTCTTGGCTTGCAGAGAAGATGATGAATGGGCATGGGCAAGAAATTAGGAAATTGTTGTCAAGGTGGAGTTTGTTAGTTTTTTGACAACGAATTAAGTTAGGCAACTGTATCGTAGTTAGACGAATTAAGTTAGGCGACTGTATCGTAGTTAGTTAGTTTGGCAGAACTGTTTTTCAGTTCTGTTTTCAGTTATGTAATATGATATATAAATAATGTAATGGCACATGAATCAAATAGTCTGAAGTATTCATCCATTCGAATAAAGATTCTGCTGTTTGATAGCTTGGCGTTGTTTTGTGTTTCTGCTCTGCTGTTCAATAGCTTGGCGTTGTTCTGTGTTTCTGCTCTGCTGTTCAATAGCTTGGCGTTGTTCTGTGTCTCTACTCCTCTGTTTTTAACAGGCTTAACACCTATGTGATTTAAACATTATATAACCATGAAGTTTCATTAACAATGAAGCTCATTCATCATTTATTCGATACTTAGGTTTAATGTCTATTTGCATAAGAGGTTACATACCATAAATGTTACATTGCGCCCACCTTTATACCTTAGGGTAACATTATCCTTGTGAACGTGATTTATTGTTTGGATATACATTGGAAACATCGAGAGAGATGAGTCTAGGGTTTCTCTCCACATGTTGGTTTCAAAATCAGACCCTTGGATTGATGGTCACCTTTTGTTGTAATGTCAATCAATGGTCATCCTATGATAAGGGTTTCCATATGTAATTTTTCATCATTCATTTATGCCGCTCTTACATTTTTTATCCTCTTACTAGTTCTTCTGTCCCAAACCAAGGAAAGAACCCTAAGGTCCCAACATTTTCTCTGAAAGTGTAAAGCATTCAGAGACATTAATTTTTCGGCAAGCTCTGGCACTATCCGAAAGCTTTACATTCTTTGTTTCGGAGGTTATTTATGAATGACTTTCGACATTGGTTTATTAAGTTGCTTGAACTAAGAATTTTATGGTGATTGTTAGGCCAGGAGGTAACTCCTCAAATGAGATTATTGTTATTCATTTAGGCTGTTCATTATTATACACATGAGGGAGTGATTGTTGAGTTTCATCTCCCAATGACTCCATTTTCTCTATTATTTATTTACACTATACAATTGTTCACCCAATCCCTATGATTAGGTGTCAACATTCCCCCCCTAATCTGAAGGGATGTTGGTGAGTCCAAGCATTATTTTGAATCTTTCAAGCTTTTTTATTCCAAGAACTTTGGTGAAGATGTCTGCAATCTGCTCATTAGTGGAACAATGGCGAAGATGGATTGTTTTGGCCTCAACATGATGTTGAATCAGATGATATTTTGTATTGATGTGCTTTGTTCGATCATGGAACTTTGGGTTCTTGACCAGCTTTAGTTCCAAGGTATTGTCAATCATGAGTGGAGATGAATGTACTTGTTTTACCTACAAATCTTCCAGAATTTTCTTGAGCCACATAATTTCTTTTGTTGCCTCAGCTGTTGCAACATATTTTTCCTCTGTTGTGGAATCTGTTGGAACTGATTGTTTGCGTGATCTCCAGGAGACAACTCCTGATCCAAGACTCATAGCATAACCCAAAGTAGATACCCCGGTTTCTTTGTCTACATTGACATCTGAATCAGAGTATCCAATCAAGCTGAAGTCACCCACCTGTGTATAGTACTTGAGTCCAAAGTCTTGAGTTCCCTTCAAGTACTTCAAAACTCTTTTTGCAGCAAACCAATGTCCCTCACAAGGCTTTTGCATAAACCTGAAGAGGCTTCCAACAGCAAACAAAATGTTTGGTCTGGTAGTAGTCAGGTATTTGAGACTTCCTACAAGTTGTCTATACTTTGTTGCATCCTCAAATTCTTTACATTCAATGGATGTGAGTTTTAAGTTTTGTTCCATTGGAGTAGTCAGAGGATTGAATTCAGCCATGCCAAACTTGTTCAACAGATCTCCAATGTACTTCTTTTGAGAAAGCAATATGGACTTTGGAAGTTGAGTTACTTCAATACCAAGATAGTAATGAACATAGCCCAAATCAGTCATTTCAAAACCTTTCCTCAATTCCTTCTTTATGGATGCAATGTAGCTCTCATTGTTCCCTGTCATCAAAAGATCATCTACATATACCACAAGATATGCAACCATTTTTCCAACTTTCTTGACAAACAAAGTTGTATCATCAAGATCATAATGTTTGAAATTGAGTTTTAGAAGATGCTCAGTTAGTTTTTCATACCAGGCTCATGGTGCTTGTTTTAGGCCATACAAGGATTTCACAAGTTTTCGTACTTTATGTTCATGTCCTTTCACAACAAATCCTTTAGGCTGGGACATAAAAACATTCTCTTTTAGATCTCCATTCAAGAAAGCAATTTTTAAATCCATTTGATGGACTTTCCAACTGTTCTAAGCTGCTAGAGCAAAGAGTGTTCGGAGGGTAGCCCATTTTGTTGTGGGGGAAAAGTCTCCTCATAATCGACCCCTTCCTTCTGTGCAAAACCTTTTGCTACAAGACTGGCTTTGTGCTTGTCAAGTGAGCCATCAGCTTTATACTTGTTCTTGTAGACCCACTTGCAGCCAATTAGTTTGGTTCCCAATGGAGGATCAACCAGCTTCCAAGTTCCATTCTTTATCAAGGCATGATACTCCTTTTGCATTGCTTCTTTCCATTCATCATGAGAAGCAACTTATTTGAAGTAAGTTGGTTCAAAATATGTAGAAAAATTCAATTCACAATCATAAGAAACATCCATATCAACAGGTGAATTAGAGTCATCTACATCACCTCCATTTTGTCGGGTTGAATTTCTAGTTCCTGTATTTCCAACCTCATTAGGATGAAAACTTTCAAGTATCTTTGTCAGTCACTTTGGGGGACCTTTCTTAGATGGTCCAGACTGCTTAGTTGATTGAGTTGGGACTGAATCAAGATTGAGTCTCCCAATTCTATCAATCACATCACTCAAAGTATCATCCATTGTTGGAGTTTCATGCGGGGGAGAGAGTGTTTCAGAAGAAGATTCCACGGATTGATCCAGTATAGGAATCCCCCCTTCAAGATGTGGAATCTGATTATAAAATTCTTGAAATGATTTTTCATTTACGAATCTATCCAAGCAATCAAGTTTCTGCTCAACAACATTGTCAACTTTGGATGATTCAAGAAAGATTACATCTCTAGATACAAAAAAAAATTTATTGACTTCATCATAGAGATGGTATGCTTTGGAGGTGTTTGAATACCCCAGGAAGATACACTTACAACTTCTTGCACCAATTTTGTTTCTATGTACCTTTCGTATTAAGGCATAACATGTGGAACCAAAGGCCTTGAGATGCTTTACTGAAGGAATGTGTCCATACCACATTTCATAAAGAGTCTTGCTTCTAATAGCATTAGATGGACATCTATTATTTACATATACATCATATAGAATTGCATCAACCCAAAACATCAATTTTACGTTTTTGAAAAGCATCATGGAGCACACCATATTTAAGATTGTCATATGCATTCTTTCAGCTACTCCGTTCTGTTGGGGATTATAAGGCACAATTGTTTGATGTTTTATCCCATGTTGGCGAAGATAGTTTTCAAATTCATTTGAAGTGTATTCTTTTCCATTATCAATGTGAATAGATCCAATATGAGATTGTGCATCATTTTCAATCCATGTATGAAAGTTCTTGAATGTTTGAAAAGCATCAGATTTGTTATTCAATAAATAAACCCAACACATTCTGGTGTAGTCATCAATAAATGTCATCATATAATTATTTCCATTTGCAGAAGGAATAGGCATTGGACCATATAAATTTGAATGAATAAGTTCAAGTTTTCTATGTGCTTTGGAATGTGAATCATGAAAAGACTGTTTGCTATGCTTTCTTAGAATGCAAGCATCACATTGCTTAAGTTTCCTAGGAATTGTAGGCAAACAAGTGACACCATTTTTCTTTAATAAGCGGAGGCTATCATAGTTCAAATGTCCAAATCTAGCATGCCATAATAAACTTTATGGAAATGTACCTTCATCATAATGAGAATTGTATGAGAAATTGTGTGCACGAGCAGAGGTACCCTGCAGCTTGATAAGCCTTTCTTCTTCTATCCCCGTCATGAAAAGTGAGTGGTCTGATGCTTTTCTCACCTCAACCTTGCCATAAAACATGTGAATGGAGTGTCCTTGCTACCGAATGTGGACTAAGGACAACTCCTCAGATGTGGGATATATAAAACATGATGCAAAAGAAAGTCTGGAAGACCAGGCAATCTAAGCCTGACTATGCCCAGCCTTGATGGCTTGAGTTTTGATTTGTCTGCAAAGTATACTGCTCCATCAACATTGTCAATAAATTCTTCAAAAAAATATCTTCTAAAAGTCATGTGACAAGTTCCTCCTGAATCAAGCAACCAATCATTTTTCCGAGAAGCAAGTAAAGCATTAAATAAGTCTTCATTTACTCCAACATCACAATGTTCCACAACATAGTGAGCGGATTTAGGTGATTTACCTTTCTCTTTGTCATTATTTTTACCTTTGGGTTGATTTCTTTCCTGCTCAATTTTGTCCCAAGGCAACTTGCATGTGGATGCATCATGCGATCCATCTCTTTTGCAACGTATGCAATGTAAATCTGACTTTTCTCCTTGAGAGTGTCTGCCCCCCCTGCCTCTGATATTTCTTCTTCCTCTTCCTCTTTAACCACCTCTTCCTCTGGAAGAATCTTGAGCAAGATTCTTCTCTCTATGTGTAAGACACACAACCTCTTCAGAAGACTGAGGAGTTGTCTTCTTCCCAAAATCTTTCTCTCTTTCAGCAAAATTTTTCACAAGGGAGTCAAAGGTAATATCTTTGAGGTTTCCATTTGCTTGCAATGAATCAAGATAATTTGAGTAAGTGAGATAAAGTGCGTTGACAAAATCTATCAGAGGAATGTCCAGTTCAGCATTAGTGACTTTGATATCATGCATAATATATTTTACTTCTGATGCAAGAGCAAAAGGATCATCATTTTGTGATTCAAGGCTGAACATTTTAAGCATGAGTTGAATAACTTCAAGTGCAGAGTGTGGGTCATAGAGTTCCTTCAGTTTTTGTAAGGCTTCGAAAGAATTTGAAAATGGCGAAATATGGCAACTTACCTCTTCATTGCTGATGATGCAATCAATGCATAAGCCTTGCTATTCTTATTTTCCCAAATGGCAAATTCCTTGTCTGAGATAGGCTGTTCTTGTTCTTTGTCTCCTTCTCCAACATACACTCCTTTCCACAGCTCATTAAAAATGAGAGTGTGTTTGATTTTCCAAGATCACTCAGGATAATTTTCCTTCCCATTGAGGACCATTCCCACAATAGATATTAATGAATGCATTTTAAAAATCTATGTACTGTAAAAAAATATACTTCTACTGAAAAAAAAAATGCAGTTATGGTGGCAAGAATGTAGTTCTGGTGAAAAAAAATGCAATCTAATATTTATAGTAGAGGTATCTTCCATGGTTTGGATACCCATCTTATTCAACATCACAACACAGTAAAGTGTAAGAGGAGGAGTTGAGAGTTGGCTACATATTAGAGCAAGGAGCAACATATATTCGGACAAAAAAAAAGTTGAACGTTTGTGTATTATATGACTGCACCTCTTACCAAATTCCAAAAAACATGATTGCAAGACTTGTTCAATGGGAAGGAGCTATTCAAGAGCATCAATCCCGGTAAAGTGGTGGCTTACGGCATTATGCTGCAGGCTGATATCCTCATGGAGAAGGCAACTAGAAGGTTTAGGACTTGCTGCTGCTTGACGTCACACCGCTCAGCCTCAGAATCAAAACCGTCATAACGCCTCCCGAGAAACATCGCAATCCTGACGAAGAAAGAGCATATATTCTCCACCTATGCGGATAACCAGCCTGGAGTGTACAAGGGGGGGGGGGGGGGGGCGCGCACAGACAATAGACAACAATCTGCTAGGCGAATTCGAGATCATTCAATGCACAGCCTCTGATCTGCAGAGTTTCCAGTCGATTCTAAAACCATGGGTATCTCATAGGTTCACTTCACAAGAAACGTGCGACTAGAGGGAAGACAACCTTTAATGACAAAACTGTCAAGTAACAAGACTATGAGAAGGGTGCGTTTGAGAGGAGGTGAAGATTTTAGAGGTCTCTATGAGCAGGCGAGCATGCACGTACAAAGGGAAGGCGAGGCCCAAGCCAAGTATAACCAGCGTTGGAATGGTATGCGCAGTGGGAGGAGGCGGACTGTAGTGACAGGAATGTGAGAGTGCACTCATAATAATACAACGTCCAATTAATTCGACGCAGAGAAGTAATCTAACCAGAGGATAGATAGAATAATGGTAGATATGACATATTGGGAGTTACAAGGTAGAGAGGGAAGCCCAAGAATGGCGATAGCTCTAAGACCATGTCAAGCTAGGAGGTAACTCCTCGAATGAGATATGGCTTCAACCATTGCCCCAGTTGGTCTCTTACAACATAGATGGCCAGGATAGGAATTTCAATCTCTAAATGACCATGGTCATGATTTTATTTACTTACTACATTGAAAATGCAAATGTCATTTAGGTAGTGTATGGCATGTTGAATCTTATGGGTTTAAAGCTCTGGGAAATTGGCAGAAAATGGAAATATTAAAGGAAATCTGGGTGGAATCAGTGCGAGCAACTCTCTTCCTACAGCCTAGAAAGTTTGGAGGATGTTCCAAGGTCTTGGTGATATTGCATTTGCATTTCCATTTACTTCCCCTGTCCTTGAAATTCAGGTACACCTCAGTATTTTTGTTCGTTTCTATATTTGAATACTTTGAACAGCCAAGAGCTACATGCATAACTATGAGGTTTCCTATAAATTACAACTATGCAGGATACTCTCAAGTCAGCACCCCCAGAGAACGTAACTATGAAGAAAGCAAATTTGTTCTCACTGAGCATAACAACTATTTTCTATATGCTATGTGCTTTTCTGGGTTATGCAACTTTTGGGGAAAAGGTACCTGGAAACCTATTGACAGGATTTGGATTCTACGAACCCTACTGGCTTATTGACTTCACTAATGCATGCATTGTGGTTCACCTAGTTGCAGCATACCAAGTAAGTTTTTTCTCATAGATTTTTTCAGTTCTGCTGAATGTCAACTCTAATAGCTTTGCTACCAATAGAAACTTCATTGCAAATCGTTTCATGACACCCTTGAAGGTGTTTTGTCAGCCAATATTCGCTTGCATTGAAGGATGGCTTTGTGAGACTTGGCCTGACAATAAATTCATCAAGGAGGGAATTCCCATAGGTATTCCCTTATGGGGGTCATGCAGAGTCAATCTGCTGAGGCTGTGCTGGAGAACTGCATTTGTGATGTCCACCATTGGCATTTCCATCTTATTTCCATTATTCAACGATGTGCTGGGAATTTTGGGTGCTCTGAACTTCTAGCCATTGGTAGTCTACTTTCTTGTTGAAATGCACATTGCACAGAATAAATTCCCAAGATGGACACTAAAGTGGAACATTTTCCAAATATTCAGCGTCATATCTCTTCTTATAACACTTATAACTGTTGTTGGCTCCATACAAGGCCTTGTAAAAGACAAGGATACATAGAAGTCTTCCTGTATAGTATGTACGAATTCGCAGATGTTGTTGTAATACTCTTTCTTGTTACTCTGAAGGTATAAAAAGATGAAGTGAAAAAAGTAGAAAACACTATGACGATATCTGATCTTCCAGCGAAGTGTTAAGAGTGTTGTGCATAATCAAACATACATGGGAATTTATAATAACTTCGTAGCTTTAAAACGTTAAAACATGGTGACAGTAGTGGAATTAAATTTTTTCTTTCCATGGGGGTGATTTTTAAACATTGTTAACAACATGTTCTGTAACGTTTCTTGCCTTGTAGGCAATGAGGCTCGCCAGGGAAATTTACGTTGTGACCTTAAAGGCCAAGCATGTAAGGATTGGGAATTAAAGGATGGGCTAGTGTGATTTAGGAATTTTGCGTGGAGATACAATTAAGGTTGGGATATAAAGTTCCAAGCCAAGGACAAGATATGGAAGATATAGAATGATGGTATAAAAAAATTGGGCAGTTTTAAGTATTTTTTAAAACCTGGAATTTTTATGTCACTCCTATTCTAGAATAAATTTCCAACATATTATCTACCAAAAGGATATTAGAAAACCTATCTCCCATTTATTGTACCTATTGCATGGTATAAAGAATTTAGTTTGCTTTTGATTGGGTATTAGTTTGTCTTTGACAAAAAAATTATGGCGTTTCTCCATAGTTTATTATGGGTTGTTTAGTAACTTCCATTTCTATTAGTTACTAATTTTTGTTTTTAGTTTTATTTCCTTTTTATTTAATTTTTGATTTTTTTTTTTTCTTTTTCTATTATTCTATTTTCATGAATTATATTTTTTCACAATATTTTCAATTTAAGGTGACTTATTATTATATAAAAACATTTTTAAGAAATTCAATTTATATATATATATAATATATTATATATATATATATATATATATATATATATATATATAAAATATATATATATAATATATAATATTATACAACACACACACACACACACAACACATATAGATATATGTATTTTTATTTTTTCACAGGTGGCAAAACATATAACTCAGTGGTCAAAGTAGCAATGAGGACAACCATCTCTAGCTACTAACTGCGAATGCAACTGACTCATCACCATTATTAAAGGAAAACCATGCCACCTGGAACCGCTGGTGGTCTATAAGCTATATTTTATTTTTGTGATGAAATCTTTGTCTTTGTTATTTTTTTGTTTCATTAAGCTATATTTAAGTTAAGCAACAGGTACTAGTTACTATGTAGCCCTTGTTTATTTCATGAGAGATTTTGAAGAACCATTAAGTTCAAGAAATTTGTGGAGGAACTTTATGATGGCAACATGCTTAAAAGATTGGTGCAAAAATCTCGCAGTTGAGTCACTACTTTTTGCTTCTTTCCTTCATTTATTATGCCTTAATGTCATCTCCTCTTGTCATCCTAGTGTCACCTCCTCTTGTCTCTTTCATTCACTAGGGCTTCCAAAGTGTCACTACCTTCTTTCTTCTCATCTCCTTGCCTTTGCTCACTTTGTTCTAACTAGCAACAAATTGTAGGTGAGGGATGTAGGAGGTGCAATGTATCACATAAATATTTATAAGTTGCATGGAATCATATGGCAATGTTTTCTAGTTTGTTGGAAATAGTTTCTGTTGAGGGATAACAAGAAGTCCATGATGTGTCAGTGAGCTAGGCATTTAGTGTGTCAGCCTACCATGACAATCAAACACTTTGAGATTATGTATTGGATTGAAGGTTCACATGGTATGAAATGACAATTGAATTGTATGTAGGAATTAAAGGCAATATTAAAGCCACGCCATCGATTTTCACATGGGAAATATTGTTGGCTAGGAACTCAACTTTGTTTTAGGATATGCTTGCCCCCCCCTTTTTAGTGTACAACTCAAGGTTAGATCATTCTTAGGAGCTTCATGTAGGTCAAAAATGACAAACCATCAAGGGTAGTGGTAGATGAAATCATAGATAGGTTTGGAAGTTCGTTCTGCTTTGATGGAGCCTCATAGGGAAAGCCCCCTATTAGGGGAACTAGTGAATTTTATATTATATGATAATCATTATTTTAAATTTGAAGTAGGTTTAGGTAGGAGCTCAAATATTATTTGAATTAATGACACTCAAATTGGTTTTATTGGTACCTTTTGAATAGGGAGTATAAAAGCTCCTGGCCATTCCAAACTCCCAAATTGTTATAAAATTGATGAAAGAGGATTTATTCATGGAAGAACTTCTTTTTTGTGTCCTATATATAAGAAAATATGAAATTTGAAATCACTTAAAAATGAAAATTACTTTCTTCATGTTTTAAGGGAATACAATGTTATCATTGATTATGATGGCCAATTGAGATTGTCTGATTATGGCATTTCTTATTTTGGCATTGATGTCAACCAGACTAGCATTGAGACATAGAGTCTTGCAGCCATGTTTCAGGTAATAGATAGGCTCAAAGCCTAAATCATACCAGATCCACTGGAAAGAACTCTAAAAGAGCTTTCCAATGGTATGTGGAAGTCCAAAAATGGCCATCAGAATCAAAAGTTATTGACTGCCAAAGTTAGGGTCTTAAAGTCCAAGGCAGGAAGGATTTCAGACCCTATAGATATTAGAACCTGAAATATCATAGCAGGTCAGTAGTTCAGAGATTGAAAGGGTGAATACTGCAGCAAGCCAAATATCGGGAGGCCGAATATCAGAAGCAGGTCCAGGACTTCGGAGGGAAGTTGGAACCTTGAAACATTGAATATCGGAGGAAGGAAGCATATCAGAACCTGATATCGGAAGGATTAGAGGATCACTGTATTGGAATTTCATAACTCCTTTATAATTCCTTTTGAGAAAAGTTTTGATTCAGTACCTAAGCAGGAGAACATTGGGACATGATATCTGAACCTTAGAGCAGATGGCCTATCAGAATATCAAAAGTAGGAAGACATTTTGGAACCTTGAAGTTTCATAATTCCTTGTAAATTGAGCCATTTTGAAAGCGCTGAGATTGTGGGAAATAGAGTTTACAAAGGAATTCATTGAAAAACCAAAGGACTAAGGGACCCTTTCTCTCTCCTCTAGTAGGACACATGAAGGCACGTGATTGGACCCGAGGAGCTGAAGTGGAAAATGACATCAACATGACATGGCTATACAGTGGACATGTGGTAGCTTGATTTGGCATTTTCGGTGGCTTAATGGGGAAAATCCCAATGACACGAGTCACTACCAAGGATATGCCACATGGAGATGATGACTTCAACATGACATCATCTCCGAGGTTGGAACATCAGAGGTTGGGATTACGTAACCTCTTATTGAATCCTTTTGAAAAAGTTTTGATCCGATGAAAGGGGCTCCGATGAGACTAACACATGGTCATGGGAGACCCAAAGAACCAAGGGCGTATAGCAGTCTTAGAACCTAAGTGCTATGAAGTATTTTGGTGGTTGTACATTTCGTAACTCCTATGCAAATTATTTATGAAAAAGATCTGGTTTGATAAAGGAGCTCTGATATGGACTGACGCTTGGTTGTGGGAGCGCAAATGATTTATGAAAATTTTCTGGTCTGATAAAGGAGCTTCAATGTGGACTGACGCTTGGTCATGGGAGATCCAAAGGAACAAGGGTACATAACGGGGTTAGCACCTAAGTGCTATGTGATACCATATGGGAAGTATTTTAGAGGTCAGAATTTTGGAACTCCTCCATAATTGAAATTTGATAAAAGTTATGAAAAGAGGAGCTTTCAATGTATTGTCACTTGGACGAGAAGCTAAAGGAACCAAGGGTAAGAGAAACATACACAGGGATAAAGGCCTATGGCTGGAGCCTAAAGGCCTTAGCATCTAAGTGTTATGCCCCTGGTCATGACACCCGGTCCTATGAAGGAAATGTGATAAAGGGCTAAGAAGAGGGAGTTAAACACAATCGGGACTTTTCTATTTCGTAAGGTCTGTTCAATAAAAGTTATGATATGAAGGGGCTCTAATATAACACTAAAGTGTTATGTGAAGTTGTCGATCACAACCCCCAGTCCCATGATGAAAGAACAAGTGATAAGGGATAAGCTCTAAGGGACTAAAGGCATCATAATTGTGTGATTTTGTAACATTCTTTTTATATGAGTTATGATAAGTTATGGCTTTGATACTGTAGAACATAGTGAAATGATGATTGGGTTAGTAGCTAAAGAGTAAATGTAAGCCAAAGGAGTTGGTTGATGGAGTAATGGCCACTATCAAATATCATTGTGTCAAGGTAGCGAGGACCACTACATGCAAGATTAAATAATGGAGTCTGTCTCAAGCATAAGTAAGGGATCACTTCTCTTGTTTACATGCTTCAATTAATTAAAGGAAGAACAGAGCCATGCTCGAGTACATTTTGATCTCTGTGATGAATTTAATAAGCATGGGGAACCTTTCCAGAGTGCGCAGGTGGACTGAGATTAAATTCTCAATACCAACAACATTATGGAGGTGTCATAGAGAGGTACACTCAAGTAGTGTGTAAATTGGAAACAGAGACAACATTGAGTAAATTGCAGCAGACGAACAAAACTAGTGAGTGCCATAGAGCTGAGTGGGAAAGAGAGAAATGTTGGATGTACTGAAGAGAGTAGAGCTGAGTGTATGAGAGTTGTGAAAATGGGCCAAGTGTTGGAACTGAGGAAAAGTGTTACAAAGAGTCTGTGCGAGAAAAGGTCGAGAGCAGAGTATATGCGGTTGTGAGCAGATAATAGTGTGTTTTTGTGTGAGGCCGAGAGAGTCTATGGAGCCGTAGAGAACTGAGAGCATAAGTTTTTGTAGTGAACCAGATTGGTATTTCTCTATATATGTATTTGCCTCTATTTTTAGTTTGAAAATGCATGAAAAGTAGAATAGGTAGCAAGAGTAGGTGGTGGCCTAAATTATAAGAGGTTGGTGCCTCTTGGCAAGTAGGTGCTTGCTATACTAAGGGGGTTGGTGCCTATTGTGAGTGGGTGCTCACTAACAAGCTGATGTAATTAAGTAGTTGCTTAATTTACATCATAAAAACAAAAATATTGGTGGTTTTTTCCCTTTTGGTTTCCACGTGAAAATACTGGTGTCAATATGTGTATGCTTCACATGTGATGGATTATATGTGCATAATGTATCATATTGCTACTCATTTGCATTATGTATGAATGCTTTGATAAGTAACAAACAATAGAGGAAAGAACCAAAGACATATTCATAAAAAGTGTTGAGAACCTCACTATTACTGATTCACCCCCAAACCCCCCCCCCCCCCCTTTTTATAATTCTTATTCCAAAAATTTGTATGAGAGCCTAGTTTCTTGAGCAACAATCTAACCATAGAAGGTAGATCCATAAGAAATTATGTCTAGGAAATAGGGTCAAGATGCTTACTCAAGCAAGATCCCAGTCTTTGATGGGACAAACTATGCCTTCTGGAAAGTTTGGAAGCCTATATTATGTCCCTAGGGGTAGATGTTTGGAGCTCTATACTAGTAGATTATGATGTCCCTGATGTCCCTCCCATTGATACAGATGGTAAATTTTTTTATGGAAATAATGCTAAAGCCAAGAATGCCATTCTCTTTGGCCTTAGTCAATCTGAACTCATAAAGGTTATGCACTGTAAGTTTGCTACAGAAGTGTGGGTGAAGCTCAATGAGAGTCATGAAGGAGATGCCAAAGTCAAGCATGCCAAACTTGAAACTTTTAGAATGAGGTTTGAAACTTTAAAAAATGAGTGAAGAAGAAAGCATAACATAATACTTCCTCAAAGTTAATGAAATAACTAATATGATTAGGAGAATTGGTGAAGAAGTCAAGGAGGATATGATTGTTCAAAAAGTCTTAAGATCCCTACCTGTGATATTTAATTCCAAAGCCTCAGTTATTGAATAAATAGTTAATTTAAAGGATCTCAAGATGGACCAATTGATTGGTACTTAGGAAAATATAAAGGGAAGTTTCCCTTTAAATGCTTTCACTGTGGGAGAGTCGTACATTTCTCATCCAAATTCCCTTACAAAGAAAGAACTGAAAAGGAAGATGATCATAAATTTAGAAAAAAATATCGGAAACATTAAAAGAAGAAGTTCTATAAGAAAAAGGGTCTCTACTACAAAGAGGATAGTTCAGCACTAGAATCTGACAGTGAAAACTCTTCAGAAGATGATAAAAAAGGTACTTACTTATGGCATTTGGAGCAAACTATAAGAAACAAAATACTATTGATTCTGAAGAGGAAGAAGAAGAACAAGGAGTAGTGTGATTTGAAGGGGAACTCATCAGTGCTCTTGATGAGTTAAAGAAGGCCAGGAAAAAGAACAGGCAGTTTTAAGAACAACTGCATCATACTAAACAAGTTATGTACAACTCATACAATGAAGAGTTTTTTTATGAAAAATAAAAACTTGAAGAAGCCATCGAAATAAAAGATAGTTTAGCTCATCTACTAGAAGAAAAATAGGAAACATGTGAGGGTCTAGAAGAAGAAAATAAGCATTTAAAACAAGAGTTGTTCAAGGTGCAAAAGGAAACAATAAAAAAATCATGCAAATATGAAATTTTATCCTTGAAAGTCAAATTAGAAGAAGGCAAGTGAAAGGAAGAAGCTCTTCGTGATTTGCCCCAAGAATGGGAAGAAAATTGTCAGAATCTCAATGCAAAGTTCATCTCCCTGAGAACAAATCTTGAGAGACTGGAGACAGAGAAAGGTTTAAATGAAAAATTTGTAGAAGGCATAAGAAAGCTAGATCAAATTCTAACAGTCAAAGGTCTTTAGGAAAAAAAACATGTTTGGGATACTCAAGAACACAGGAATTCTCAATGGGAAAGATAAATTTCAGGTTCACAGGATTTGGGGAACCACAAAGTTATGAAAAATATTCAAGAAAGAATCAATGAAGACAAAAGGGTAGCAATGTAAAGGGGATATTATCTTAGGAATGATAACTCCATCCATCCCAAGGAGCCCCACCAATGGAGAATGAATCAATCATCCAGGCAACAAAGTTACCTACATGCACAAACTCATAAACCTTCCAACAACAAGTAAACTTATTTATTTTATGGTTATTGTTATAAGTATCACATCTTTGGACATAAGGTTGTTTATTATAGAAGGATCAAAGTTGAAAGAGATGAAAATCCTAGATATAATGAGAATCATAATTTTAAATATCAAAACTCTCCTCTCAAAGATTGAAATACCTTCTCTCCTCTGTTAAGTTATGTTGAGTGTTTCACATGTAATAATTTTGGGCACAAGGCAAGTGAGTGTAGAAGCAGGTTTGAGTACCTATCTAAGTCCCAAAATATTCGACAGCCAACTTCTCAGAGGGATAAGGAGAATTGGAAACAAAAAACTGAAAAGAGCATGCAATGTGAACTTGCTCTATCTACACATAATCCAAAGAACAGATGGTATGTGGATAGTGGGTGTTCCAAGCATATGACTAGGGACAAGACAAAATTCTTGTCGCTAAAAGAAAAAGATAGAGGGAACAATGTCACTTTCAGAAACAATGCCCCAACAATAATTAAGGGTAAAGGCATAGTTAGTTTTGATCAAAAGATGAAGGCTCAAAATGTGTTGTACATTGAAGGTCTCAAGCACAACTTTCTCAGTGTAAGACATATGTGTGATAATGGCTATGATGTGATATTTTAATCCAAGGACTGTGAGATCCGAAATGAGAAAGATGGAAAACTAGTGGGAAAATCAATCAAAACCCACAATAATGTATATGTGTTTGATGACTCCAGAGTAAATTGTTATTTAAGAAAAACGAATGAATCATGGTTGTGGCACAGGAGACTTGGTCATATGAATTTTGATAGTTTGATAAAAGTTAAGCAAGATGGGAGTGGTGAGAGGTTTTCCAAGATTGTCGAAGGCTGATAATTCGATCTACAAGTCATGTCAATTTGGCAAGCAGACTAGGACTCATTTCAAGTCAAAAGAGTTCTCTTCATCTAGTCCACTGGAACTAATTCACATAGATAATTTTGGCCCAACTAAAGAACAAAACCAAAAAGGAGAAAGGTATTTTATGCTGCTCATTAATGATTTTACTAGGTCCACTTGGATTGTGCCCTTAAAAGAAAAATCAAAAGAATTTAAGAATTAAAAAAAAATTCAAATCTCAAGTAGAAAATGAGAAAGACTTAAATATCAAATGCTTAAGATCAGATAGAGGAGGAGAATACACTTCAAGAGAGTTTGAATAATTATGTGAAAAGCATGAAATTAGGAGACAATATTTAGTGGATGGAAACCCACAACAAAATGAAGTAGTTGAGACAAAGATCATAAAAAATCCTAGAAATGGCCAGAGCTATGTTGGATGAAGCAGATGTATCTTACATCTTTTGGGGAGAAGCAGCACAAGCAACATTGTACCTATCGAAAAAAACCCAACTCATGCCTAATAGTAATAAAACACCCTGTGAGTTGTGGAAGGGAAGACCTGCATCAATTAAACACTTCAAGGTGTTTGGGAGAAAATGCTTTATCAAAAGGAATGACAAAAATCTCGGAAAGTTTGACTCATGCACTGATGAGGGTATATTACTCGGGTACTCTGCTCCAAGTAAGGGATATAAGTGTTACAACAAATAGACAAAGAAGGTTGAGGATTTCATTGATGTAATAGTAGATTAAATAACTTCACAATCTAAGTCCTCCAAAGGAAATATGAACTCGGATGGAGAATAAAATTCAGACATGAGGCCCTCAATAAAGAAGAAATAGATTCAAATAATGAAGGCGAGAAAATGAGCACAACTCTAAGGCCCAAAACACCTTCCAAGTATGTACAAAAGGAACATCCTGAGAGTCATATTCTTGGATATCAAAGACGTGGTGTTCAGACTAGGAGGAAACTTGTTGGCAGTTCAAGTTGTGCAAATCTTGCTCTGTTTTCTAAGATTGGACCTAAAAATATCAGCTAGGCAAGTGAGGATGAATTCTGGGTGAGAGCTATGAATAAAGCATTTCCTCGAATTGAAAATAATGACACTTGGGAGCTTGTTCCAAGACTTAAAGAGAAAAACGTTATTGGAACCAAATGGGTTTTCAAAAACAAGCTAAATGAGAATGGTCAAGTAATTAGGAAAAAGGCTTGATTGGTCTGCAAAGGGTATGCCTAGATAGAAGGGGTAGAATTCGAGGAAACCTTTGCACTAGTAATGAGACTGGAAGCTATTATGATTTTTCTTACCTTTGCTAGTCACAAAAATATCAAGGTATATCAAATGGATGCAAAGTCTACATTTCTCAATGGAGATCTAGAAGAAGAGGTTTATATTGAGTAGTCAGAAGGATTCACGCTCACCAAAGATAAAGAGTTTGTGTGCAAACTAAAAAAGGCCCTATATGGACTCAAATAGGCTCTGAGAGCTTGGTACACAAGACTGGATCAATACCTTTAGCAACAAGGATTTAGGAAAGGTACTATAGATACCAATTTATACATAAAATTTGAAGGCGATCATCTACTAATTGTAGTAGTATATGTGGATGACATCATCTTTGGCAGCAACATGGAACAATTGGGATATCAATTCGAAAAATGCATGTAGACAGAGTTCGATATGTCCATGATTGAAGATTTGTCTTTCTTCTTGGGATATCAAATTTCTCAATCTCAAAATGGAGTGTTTACATCCCAATCCAAGTACCTACGTGAAACTCTGAAGAAGTTTGGGCTAGAAGATTGCAAGCTAGATAGCACACCTATGGTTATAGGCTGCAAATTATGCAAATAAGATGAGACACCATTGGTAAATCATACTACATACAGATCCATGATAGGAAGCTTGATATATCTCACATCTTCGCGACCAGACATCATGCAAGCAGTGGGTCTTGTGGCCAAATTTCAAGCTTTCCCTCATGAAATTCATGTCATCGTTGCCAAAAGGATCTTCAAATATCTTCAAGGGACAATGGATTATGGACTGTGGTATGCTAAAAGCAGAGAGTTTAAGTTGAACGCATACACCAATATTGATTTGGCAAGTAGTATTGATGACAGGAAGAGAACCTCATGTGCAACATTTTTTTCAGAAATTTCATAGTGTCATGGGTTAGCAAGAAACAATCCTCCATTTCTTTATCAACTGTTGAAGCAAAGTATATAGCAGCTGCCACTTGTTGCTTGAAAATTCTATGGATGAAGAAGACCTTGAAGGATATTAAGGTAGACTTGGTTGATCTTGTTCCAATCATGTGTGATAATACAAGTGCCATTAGTATCTCTAAGAATCCTTTCATGCATTCTAAGACCAAGCACATCCCTATCAAGTTCCATTTTTTAAGGGAACAGGTTGCAGCCAATGTTGTTAGACTTGAATATGTGGCCACTAAAGACTAACTTGCAGATATCTTTACTAAACCATTAGCAAGAGAACTCTTTGAATATCTCAAGCAAAAGATAGGAGATGTGTCTCCTCCTCCCAAATGACTCAATTTTGGTGTGTGTTGGCAGCTACTCGGCATGTGGGATCAATGGAAGAGTAGCTTGCAGTGGTTTAGGGGGAGTATTCAAGGGCATCCTTTACCATTGATACCAAAGAGGGAGAAGATTACTGGATCAGTTGAAAAGAACAACATTAAATAATACCATGCCTCGTTTTAAGGGGAGCTCATGTTGTTTCCATTAATGCCAAGGGGGGATATTGTTGACCAATTGACATTGTTGGATTATTGGATTTGGTATGTTGGCATTGATGTCAACCAGACTAGCATTGAGGTAGAGATATTTTCATCCATGCTTCAAAGTGCATATGGGCTCAAAGCCTACATCGGACCTACTCCACTAGAAAATGATTTGAAAGAGCTTTTCTTCAGTATGTGGAAGTATGGAAATGGCCATCAGGATCAAAAGTTATTGATTTCCTAAGTTAGGGTCTTAAAGTCCAAGGCAGAAAGAATTTCAGACCCTAGAGATTTCGAAATTCGAAATATCAGAGTAGGTTGGCAGTTCGGAGATTGGAAGGGAGAACACTGCAGTAGGCCAAATATCAGGAGTCAAATTTCAGAACACAGAATATCAGAAGTAGGTTCGGGACTTTGGAGGGAAGTTGGAACCTCAGAACTTTGAATATTAGAGGAAGGCAACATATCAGAACACGATATCAAAAGAATCAAAGGATCGAAATATCATAATTTTGTAACTCCTTTATAATTCCTTTTGAGAAATGTTCTTGATCTGAATGTATAAACTTGAAGATTTTTTTTAAACAATTTTGCAATTGTAAATTATATTTGTTTTAGGTAGAGGATAGATTTACTAAACACGTAAAGATGATTTTTATCTCAGTTTTGTAGAAAATAAAGAAGACATTAGTACCATAACAACATACACAAAACAACAAATGATAGATTTCACCCCTCCTGGGCTACATCTCCTAGTCCAGCTTCTAATGTTAGGCATATTCCATTGTGCTCAAAAATATGTGTTTACATCAAGTTATAGTGCTCATAATGCTAAAACAATGTCTCAAATGGTTCCAGAATAGTAAAAAGGCTCCATTTCGGTTCTTGTTGCACCTCATTTGGCCCAAAAATGAGAAAGTTATGCATGTTTTTTCATTTACCCATATTTTGTAGTTAACCATCCTCCAATTCAACCTCAACCTAGCTTGAGCGTCCCAAACTTGAAACCAACGTGCAAAGCTGACCTACATTCCTGCTTGGTGGGAAAAATTGTATGATAGTTAGTCTGCCCATTAGGCCCCCAGTTCTGAAAATCATGGTCGCGTGGCAACCATAAGACTGCATAGGGGGCCAATATTTTGGGGTTGTTGTCTACCACCTAGCTGGGTGCACACTCCTAGTTACATGGGCTTGCTTGTGACCATGGGCTGGCCCCTCTCCTTCCATGCCCGTAGTCATATAAGGCACCATGTGCCTTGGGGCTAGCCCCCTATGGGTTGGACCCTCTTCCTGTTAGCCTTCGGTATTGCGCTCTATCGCTGTTGGGCTATATGGCTAGGTCCATGGCCCGTGGGCTGGGATAGGCCCTAGCCCTTGGCCCCCCACCCGCGGTCCTATGGTGTTGGGGTGGCTAGGGGCTAAGGCTTCGCCTGACCCCTCCTTCAAAATGTGCATTTTATAACATTCAAATACAATTTTTGAACCATTGTTAACAAGGAGCAAGTGTGTGGTGCAATGGTGGAAGGTTGTAGTTGTTTGGTGGAGGTCACAAGTTCGAACCTCGTAGAGGTCGAGTTTGGCCATACAAATTTTTCACAGTCAAGAGGAGGCCCATGTGCCTCTCCCTCATTGGTCCACTTCACAAACTATTGAACCAATCAAAAACCATCATACATGGACCAATAAAAATGTGACAATTGTCAACCAATCACTGGCCCAAATTTTGACCATTCATTGGCCAATGGAGGACCAATAAAATTTCCAAGTCATAGCACAATCAGCATACCAATTTCTGACTAGGAATCACTACAACCCAAATTTTAATTTTTTAGTTGTTTCCCAAAACAAACAGAATACGATTCCGGGAGCATCTGATGTCAGATTTGAGTGAAACGAGTTGTGTTGGATTCGAGTCACTGAGATCTATCTGTTATTTTAGGTTTCGAGTTCTATCACACACTTTTAATTTTGAACACTATTTTGATCCATCAGATCACTCCTTCCCATTAGAAGCTTTTGGACCTCCAAAATATTTTTATCAGTCAAAAAATAAATGAGGGTACAGTTCCCTCACCCTTCGAGTCTCAATCCATTGAAATTTGCTTGGATTTGTCATTTTGAGCTTTTCATGAAAATACATCATTTTCCCTCATTTTGGAGTCCTTGTCTTGCTGTCATAGATGACATCTTGTTGTAGTTTCCCAGAATAAGCAGAACAAAAAACTACCTTTGAAGGAATAAACACATTCCCTCCTCTGTCTCCAATCAAAGGAAACTTAAACAATCTCAAATTATTATCACCTTGAACATTGTCATCATGATGATGCTTACCATGTCTAGCCTTGTACTTGGCTCGACTCTTGACCACATGTGATCGCCAATGCCATGCACCATCCCTTTTCAAAACCAACACATTATGAAAACCACAAGAAGAATTTTGGAACCAATGTCCTCTTTTTCAATTTTCTTTTGCATTTTCTCTTTGACCACTCCACTCTCTAATGCTGACATCTTCTTCACACCAATGTTCAACAATGATGCATGTTGCCGCAAATTTACTTCATTTTGTTTACCTCTTTTAGGATGCAACATGTTAGACTCCTGAAACATCTTATCACATGAATTAGAAACATCAATGAAATCATATTTCAAACTTTATTCATATCCTTGAAAGCTTTTAGATTCTTCAAAATCTTCATGTTTGATCATTAACATTGAAAAGTTATGACTAGCATTAACAATCCTCTTCATTTGTCTTACATTTACAAGAGATGCATTCAACTTCTTGTTGTGTGCTCTAACAATTTACTCAATCCCATTGTTGAAAAAATTATATTTTTTCTCATGGAGATGAAAAATAGCTCTCCATCATATAGATATGGGATTCCCAAAACAATATCACATATATCAATTGGAATTACATCAAGCTCTACCTCATCTAAAAAGTTTGCAGTCATTTTAAATTTCATTTTACATATTTTTGTCACATGCAATTTTGCATTGTCACATATCCAACCTAAAGGATAAGGTTTAGGATGAGGAATGGTTTCTAAATTCAACTTCTTGACAATGTCTTCTGAGATAAGATTTTCTTGTGAACCACTATCAAACACTATATCTATCTTGGTATGTTTTGAAAGAACTCTAACGTGGAAAAGCTCTATTCTTGTTTTTTCATCTTTATTTTCATTGAGACAATTTGAAGAAATATTAGTTGTAATTTCCTTACCTTTCAAACCCATGGCTGTGATCTTTGTTTCATCTCTAGAATCTAAACCTAAATCTTGTTGTGTAGTTGCAGATGTCTTCTCCTTATCCTTGTTCTTAAACTTTTTGGGTCTCATTTCTAGATGAAGTTTCTAGCAATGATATTCATGATGGCCCTCTTTAGAATAATGTTTCCATGTAATTTTTTCTTTCTCTGTCTTGATGGTAACATTCTTCTTCCCTTTTCCTTTGAACTTACCTTTTCCTTTTTCTCTAGACTCAAAGGAACTCTCACTAGTTTCTTCAGAAACATTTTTCCCTCTCACCTCTAGATGAGTTGCCTGAACACAAACTTCATCTAGTTTTGTAGGGTTAAACATGAGAATGCTATGTCTCAAGTAACTATGCAATCCTCCAATGTATTTAAGCAAAGTATCTTGTGAGGACAAATATATACCCAAAATCAAAGCTCTTTTCCTAAATTATTGAGTGTAAGATTGCATATTTTCCCCTTTAGTTTGCCTAAAGTTTTGCCAATCCATAATATCTTTTTGCATGTATGATAATGGATAAAATTGCCTTCTTATTGCAACAAAAAAATCATTCCAATAGGATAAAACCTTACCATGTTTCTTCATGTCCTGTTGAGTTTTGGCTTCCCACGAAATTAGTGTTGCACCTTCCAATCTGAGAGAAGCAAGTGGAATCTTGGTTTCATCATCTTTGATTCTTTGTGTCCTGCAATACAATTCAATCTAACGAATCTAATTATCTAATCTCTCTACATTTACCTATCCATTGTACATAGGCAATTCAAACTTAATATCAAGCTTAAGCAAAGGAGTTTTACCATGACCCCTTGGGGAATTTGGATGTGTTTGTGAAAAGGTAGAAGAAGTTGAATATGAGGATGAAGATGAAGATGAGGATGATGATTGAGGTGAAGGAGGTGGCTTGCCATCATTTCCTCCATTCCCTTTTGGAGGTTTGTTTCCTTTTCCTCCATGATATTTTGAGCTTCCTCGATACATTCTTGAATTCCTCTCCTCATATAGAACCTTAACCATCTCAGACTTCTCAAAGATTTCTTTTCTGAAAGTCTTCTCATCTTCAAACATCTCTTTAGGACCTTCTTCATGTGCCATGACTATTGAAGCTTGAGGTGTGTTTGTTCTCCTTGAAACAATTTGAGATCTTGGCTCCACAAGTTCTCCTTCTCCTATTTTGAGCTTCAACCTTGTAAGTATGAGAAAAAATCTTGTAAACAAATCAAATCTTCACAATAACCTTTTGTTCTAATACCAAAATGATCTGAATGCATAAACTTGAAGATTTTAAAATTTTTGCAAGTGTAAATTATAGGTGTTTTGGGTAGAGAATCAATTTACTAAACACATAAAGATGATTTTTATCTCAGTCTTGCAGAAAATAAAGAAGATGTCAGTACCATAACAACATACACAAAACAACAAATGATAAAGGATTTCACCCCTCCTGGGCTACATCTCCTCGTCCAACTTCTAATTTTGGGCCTCTTTTATTATGCTCAAAAATATGTTTTTACATCATGTTATAGTGCTTAGAATGCTAAAACAACATATCCAATGGCTCTAGAATAGTCAAAAATCCATATTTTGGTTTGCAACTCATTTGGCCAAAAACTGAGAAAGTTATGCTTGTTTTTTCATTTTCCCAAATTCTACAGCTAACCATCCTCTAATTTGGCCTCAAATTGGCTTGAGTACCCCAAACGCAGAACCGGAATGCAAACCTGGCCTACATTCTCGCTCGGTGGGTGAAATTGTAGGATGGTTATTTTGCCCATTAAGCCCCTAGTTCTGAAAATCATGGTCATGTGGTGGCCATAAGACCGCATAGGGGGCCGATATTTCGGGGCTGCTGTCTAGCACCCAACTGGGTGTGCACTCCTAGTTACATGTTCTCACTTTTGACCATGGGCTGGCCCCTCTCCTTTGGTGCCCGCAGTCATATGAGGCACCATGTGCCTTGGGGTTGGCCCCTCTTCCCGTTAGCCTCTTGTCTTGTGCTCTATCGTTGTTGGGTTATATGGCTAGGTCCATGTCAGTGGGTTGGGATAGGCCCTAGCCCTTGGCCCCTCGACCACGGTCTCGTGGCACTGGGGTGGCTAGGAGCTAGGGCTTAGCTCGACCCCCCCTTCAACATGTGCATTGTATAACGTTCAAATACAATTTTTGAACCATTGTTAACAAGGAACAAGTGTGTGGTGCAATGGTGGAAGGTTGTAGTTTTTCAATGGAGGTCATAAGTTTGAACCTTATAAAGGCGCAATTTGGCCATAAAAAAAGTTCACGGTCAAGAGGAGGCCATGTGGCTCTCCCTCATTGGGTCACTTCGCAAACCCTTGAACTAATCGAAAACCATCATACATAGACCAATAAAAATGTGACATGTGTCAACTAATGACTGGCCAAAATTTCAACCATTCATTGGCCAATGAAGGACCAGTCAACCTGCCAAGTCATGTCCTAGTCAGCGTACAGACTGCTGGTTGGTCATCCCTACAACCCAAATTTCATTTTTTTAGTTGTTTCCCAAAATGAACAGAACGTGATTCCAGGAGCATCCGATGTCGTATTTGAATGAAATGAGTTGCGTTGGATTCAAGTTTTTGAGATCTATCCAGTTTTTCAGGTTTCGAGATCTGTTAAAAACTTTGAATTTTGAGCACTATTTTGATCCACAAGATTAGTTCTGATCTGATACTTGAGCAGGGGAACATTGAGACCTGATATTGGAACCTCAGAGCATATGGAATATTGGAATATCAAAAGCAGGAAGGAATTTTAGAAGCTGAGAGTTTCGTAAGTCCTTGTCAACCAAATCCTTTTGAAAGTGTCGAGATTACGGGAAACATAGTTTATAAAGGAATTCATTGAAAAACCAAAGGACTTAGGGACCCTTTCTCTCTCCTCCGGTAGGGCACATGGCGGTAGGTGATTTTCCATGAGGAGATGAAGTGGAAAAAGACAACAGCATGATGTGGCTATACATTGGACACGTGGCAGCTTAATTCAACATTTTTGGTGGCCTAGTGGGGAAAATATCGGTGACATGTGCCACAACTAAGGAGATTTCACCTGGAGATGATGACTTTAGCATGACATCATCTTGGAGGTTGGAACATCGGAGTTTGGGATTTCATAACATCTTATTCAATCCTTTTGAAAAAGTTATGTTCCAATGAAATGGGCTCTAATGAGACTAGTACATGGTTGTGGGAGACCCAAAGAACCAAGGGTGCAAAGCAATGTTAGCACCTAAGTGCTATGAAGTATTTCGATGGTTGTACATTTCATAACTCTTTTGCAAATGCTTTATGAAAAAGTTTTGATCCGATAAAGGAGATTTGATATGGATTAACACTTGGCTGTAAGAGACCCAAAGGACCAAGGGAACCAAGTGAGGTTAGCATCTAAGTGTTATGTGATGCCACGTGGGAAGTATTTCAGAGGTTGGAATTTTGGAATTCCTCCATAATCAAAATTTGATAAAAGTTACAAAATTAGGACCTTATGATGTATTGGTGCCTGGACGAGAAGCTAAAGGAACTAAGGGTGCAAGAGAAAAATACAGAGGGAGAAAGGCCCCGAGTAGGAGCTTGAAGACCTTAACACCTAAGTTCTATGCCCTTGGACATTGCACCTGGTCCTACGAAGGGAATGTGATAAAGTGCTAAGTAGAGGCAGCTAAATGTAATCAAGACTTTGCAATTTCGTAAGGTTTGTTCAATAAAAGTTACAATATGCAGGAGGTCTGATATAACACTACAGTGGTATGCAAAGTCGCGAGTCATAGATCTCGGTCCCATGGTGAAAGAACAAGTGATAAGGGATAAGCTCTAAGGGGTTAAGGCATCGAAATTGCATGATTTTGTAACATTATTTTTAAATGAGTTATGATAAGTTATGGCTTTGATACTGCAGTAAAGAATGAAAGGATGAATGGGTTAGTAGCTAAAAAGTAAATACAAGCCAAAGGAGTTGGTTGATGGAGATATGGCCACTATCAAATATCGTCATGTTAAGGTAGTGAGGACCACTACATGTAGGAGTAAACAATGGAATTTGTCTCAAGTAAAAGTAAGGGATCACTACTCTTGTTTGTCTGCTTCAATGAATTAAAGGAAGACCAGAGCCATACCAGAGTACATTCTGATCTCTGTGATCAATTTAAGAAGCATGGGGAGCCTTTCTAGAGTGTGTGGGTGGGCTGAGATTAAATTCTCAAAAACAGAAATAGTATGGAGGTGTCATACAGAGGTACACTTAGGTAGTGTGGAAATTGGCAGCAGAGACAACATTGAGTAAAGTGTGACAGAGGAACAAAACTAGTCAGTGCCATAGAGTTGACTGTGAAAGAGAGTAGTGTTGGATGTGTTGAAGAGAGTAGAGTTGGGTGAATGAGAGCTATGCAACTGGGCCAAGTGTTGAACTGAATCAAAGTGCTACAGAGAGCCTATGCAGGAGAATCCTGAGAGAAAAGTATATGCGGTTTTGAGCAGAGGATAGTGTGTTGCTGTGTGAGGTTGAGAGAGCCTACGGAGCAATAGAGAACCTAGAACAAAAGTTTATGCAGTGAACCAGATTGGTATTTCTCTGTATATTTGTTTGCCTTTGTTTTCAATTTGAAAATTGTATAAAAAGCATAACAGTGGCAAGAGCAGTTGGTGGCCTGAATTCATAAGAGGCCTCTTGGCAAGTAGGTGCTTGATATCTAAAGGGGGTATATGCCTCACGTGAGTGGGTGCTCACAAACAAATTGATGTAATTAAGTAGGTATTTAATTTACATCATAACAACAAACAGATTGGTGGTTGTTCCCTTTTGGGTTTCCACGTGAAAATACTGGTGTCAATATGTGCATATTTCTCATGTGATGGATTATATGTACATATCAATGTCTCATCTTGCTTCTCATTTTCATTATGCATGAATGCTCTCATAAGTAATAGATAGTAGAAGAAAGAACTAAAGACATATTCATAAAAAAATTTAAGAAATTCACTATTATTGATTAACCCCCCCTCTCAGTAATTCCTTATTCCAATAGATTCTACGTTCAAGGAAGGTTTACTCTGATTGCGTAGCACATGGATCATGTGGTAATATCAAGAGGGTTGTCTTTCAAAATTTGATCCAAGGCCTTTCCTTTAATTTTAGTTTATTTGTAGTTATGATAGTTCTTTTAGATATTTTGATAGCCCTATTTACTTTTGACCTAGAAGTATCCTACTAGGGCTAAACGTCTTTTGAATCTGTATATGTATTTTATGGAGGCTTTATATTAGACTAGAGTAAAGGTATATATTTGGTCCTTGCAATCGAATGTAACTTTGTAGGATACAACAAGGAAAGGAGGATATTTATACTTTGCAAAAAAGTTTAAATAGGATGAATTTCTTTATCTTCAAACAATGATTGGTTCCTAGCTATCCAAACCCCCCAAACAATGGTGAGTGGAAGAGATTAACAATTGAATGGGATTGGAATGCTAGAACTTCAGGGCTTCTTCCATGTTGGTTCCTTACAAGGGATTTTGCAACCCTATAGCTCTATCCACTTATTTCCATACTTATAAAGTGAAATTGCAAAAAGGATGAGATGAGAATTAGTTTAAACTGCTTACTTGTAGAGGAAACATCTTCCTATTCGTTGAAAACTTATATTTCTATATTGTCATAGGTAAGAGATTTATTATTTAAAAGATGGCACATATTTTTTTTTGCTTTTGCTAGACATTTGAGTTTCTACAATGTTTTCCCCATCATATTCGACAATTTTAGGTGCCAAACCTTTTGATAACAAGAATATGTTTTCAACCCCCAACTTCCCCTTGATTTTGGATTTGCAAGCCTTTACCAAGAGGCTAAATCATTTTTTTCTTAGCTTCCCTAGACCAAATAAACCAAATTAAAATTTACTTGAACTTCCATAGAATTCCTTTTAGTATCCAGGCTAATGACATCCTATATACTATGATTGCTTTAATCATTGCTTTGCACATAACCATTTTCCCTTCTCGAAATAGCCATTTATTACACTACATAATATTTTTTATTAGTATTGCTAGCAAATTACTTAAAATTCTTTATTATTATTATATTTTTATTAGTTATATTTTAATAAATATTATATGTTATTTTTTTAAGCTGTAACATTTTGTATTACTAAAAAAATGAGATTACATGGCAATTACATTTATAGCCTAAGCTTTCTGAGATCCTCTAGATAAGAAGGGAGCTTATATTTTCTTAACATACATAAGCTGGAATTTTACTCCCTTAGACAAGTGAAAGAAAACATCAACGGGCCGAAACATCCTTAGAATACGAAAAATGAGCATGGCGTACGTCAAACTAAATGATTACATAAACAATAAAGATCATTTGGCATAATGTAAGAAAAAACAATAGTAGACTATTGTTTAAAGGTTTATCCATTGGCATAACAACCCATCACCAAATTCAACCATAACAACAATAGGAAAACACCACAAGTGTGAGACTGAATTGAAACCTTATAAGCCACATCGTCCACAAAAGGAGTTTCGTTGTTGTGCCTAATTGTGAAGACCAAAACATTAGAAAACATCCAGCGAGAAAAGAAAAAAGAGATGATATTCCAAACTAGCTACAAAGAACAACGAACATCTAAAATCCCAGGAAGACACATTGTTGAATCCATAAACACCCCCAATGCAGCCAACTAGCTCCATATATCATTGTAGATGAGTGCAATAAAAGCGTCAACACCCTCAAAACCAGCGTGAAAAAAGTAAGTTGAAACTCTGATATTAGATTTTAGTCCTGATCGGACGAGAAGAGCAGAAGGTCTGGAGTACTATCAACAGGTGGATCAGTTGGGTCTCCAAGAGTATCAGTCAGATCCCTTGAAGCATAATCTAACACCACGTAGCTCTTCACACGACTCAAGAAAGAGTCAATATCATTGAGGAAGTATCTTATATTCCGTAAAATACGATTAATGTCATCCAATTTTTTTGTAATATTCAACTTTCTTATTCTTGAATACCAAGCATAAAAAAGTGTTCATTTGTTGGTGCAAAGAAATAAAATGCATGAAATGCAATCTCCTTTTCTAAAATATTCCTAATTCTGGAACCCATTTCAAACCATATCCTCCAACTTCCAAGTCAAAATAGTAGGGACAATCCTCAAGACTCTCTTGATTCTAACCAAAGCAATTCCCTATGCACTTTAAGAGGGACTAAATCAAAAAAGAATGCCATTGAATCCCATGCAAACATTCAACCACCAACACCTACATTACTAGTTCCACCTCTTCTACTCATCATTCACTAATGAGGAGAAACGGTAGCCAGTGAAAGAGAACATGGCACACAATGAGTAAGATAACCACGACCAGATAAATAAGCAAAATGATGAACCACCACCCCTTCAAAACCTTACCTAAATTCCCAAATTCCACACCACAGGCCTAAATTCAATTAATTTTTGTATGTCACTGCACTCTAAAGGCATAAATCATGAAAAACCCCACCAACAAGACACCACTCAAAAACTGATATAATTCAAACAAGCCACAAGCCCAAACCCAATTCTGAAGACAAATGACAACATAAAATCTGAGATTCCAAACTTAAGGAAACAATAAAGTTCCACAATTGGTAAACAAAACCCTAATTCACCAGTATAGGGAGCAACAAAGCGTTACAAAAGAAAAAGCTTACAAAACTCAAATTACATATTACGATACCAATAAACACTAACCAATACTGGATAGGAACAAGAAATACCTGTGAAATCGCTATACAGGAGGGGCGAGTTTGGAAAAAAAACACCAACTCAAGGACTGATCCATGATTTATGATGTGCAAATACAAAATTAAAAACATTGACCCCACACTCTCACCATCAAGAAGATACTCTAAAATAAGGAAATCCCTATACCACTAGAGCCTAACACCTCAATAGGTAAACCAAAGTAAGCAATAGGAAGTCCAAAGTGTACAAATATCACTGCACCATGAAACCAGAAGTGGGAGGGTGAGGATTTCATCTCACATCCAGTACTTTGCACAACATACCTCTAGCACCACATATTCACACTCATGCATTTACATTGAAAGGATGTCGAGTTTGAAACCTAAGTTCATTTACATGATCTGTGCCACACCATGACGAAGTGCTGATGTTAGGCCCCTATACTACTAGTGTAACCCCTTATTGTTATTAGTACAACCCACTTATTATATTGATGTACCCATGTAGTGCCCATATTGTTACTATTGTGCCCCATAGAAGCCCACTATTGTTATTATGTGCCCTTACATTATTATTGTTATGTCGGCTCTGATTATGTTATGACCCCTTAGACTCCTATATATAGAAAGGAGGTTTTGTCATTTGAATCATCCAAGAATTGTTCATTTAATGTAATGTAAAAGAGGTTGCCCCCTCGAAGAGGCTGAATTCTAAGGCGTTGATCTATCTTTTCTATCTTTTCTTGAGCTGGTTTCATAACATTTGGTATCAGAGCTTTGGATTCTAGGGTTTCGCTGCTCCAAATAGGTCATCGTGGCATTTTCGCTATAACTTTTTTCTGTGACGTTTCAGAAGTCGCAAAGAAAACCCATTTGAGAAGAAATCACTCTGAATCTTGGGTCTGAATTTCAGAGCTTTTCGCACTATATTTGCAGAGATATGATCCGAGGAAGTTGGTCTTTTTGCAGAATCCTGAATTACATTCCAAACAGGTGACCTGGGGCAAATTGTCATAACTTTCTCTCTGGGGATCGGATTGAAATTTCGTAAGAAGGTACAGAAAGAGGACGGAATGTAGTTTTGTTTTATGCATTTTTAAGACCCATAGGTCAAAACAGGGACTCGTGGCACGTCGTACAAGTTCGCTCTACTGAACTAGTCTATAATCAAGTCACTGTGGGAGATTTCGCATAACTCTTCATTGGAGAATCCAACTGGGGTCAGACTGGTGGCATTGGAAAGAGGACACAGATGGCTACTACAGGTCACGATTTCAAAACTTAAAGATCTAAAAGTATAGAGTTACAGTCGTTTCAAGATCGAGCTCCTAAAATCAAGAAAAAACAAGATGAGGAAGTTTGATGGGAAAGATCTAGTAAATTGGATACTTTAGATGGAGAAATATTTTGATCTACGTGGTGTACCACTGTTACAGAAGGTATGTTTGCATCTTCATATTTAGAACCGGATCAATTTTTATGGTATAAAGGGCTTTGTTCTCGTAAACAGCTTGTTACGTGGTCAATTCTCACAGAGGAAACGATAGCACATTATGAGGATACAAAGAGAAACACCTTCTTTAGAGCAACACCACAACAATTGGAAAGAGTAAAAGGGATTTGTGACATACTAGAAAGTAAAATTATGGCAACAATGAGTTCTACGCCTCACAGCTATGAAGATGGAAGTGTTGTTTCTCCTAGCCTTCCACAACCTACAAGGGTTACACCACAACAATTGGAAGAAAAAAGAGAAAAAGGTCTTTGTTACAATTGTGATAGCAAATGCACTAAAGGTCATAAGTGTGCTGAGAAGAAATTATTTTACATAGAATATGAAGAGGAGGAAGAAAAGGATCAAGAAACATCAAAAGAAGAGGATATACGCCAGGACCCCACCCCAAAGAAAGAAGAAATGAATCAGACCATATCTTGTAAAGCATTGGCAAGAATTACCACTCCTCAAACTCTCAAGATAGAAGGACATATCAAGAAGAAAAAGGTGCAAGAAGTGAAAGATCACATCGAGAAAGAAGAAATGAATCCCACCATGTCTTGTAATTCATTGGTCAAAACTACCACTCAAACTATCAAGATAGAAGGACATATCAAGAAGAAAAATGTTCAAGAAGTGAAAGATCACATTGAGCGTCAAGAAATGAATCCGACCATATCTTGTAAAGGATTGGAAGAAATTAGCACTCCTAAAACTCTAGAAATAGAAGGACATATCAAGAAGAAAAAGGACAGCACCAAGATATGGAAGGCTGAAAAGCCTGGAAATCTATTTGGAAATTTAGATGGTATGGGATTCTTCGCTGAAAGCAATTCTGAGAAAGCAGAAGAACATTCAGTGTCTGCTCTTAAGCAACTGGTTTGGAGAAATGGAAGGCGGCCACTGCAGTTGGAAGAAAACCGTCGTGCTACTTACAGGCCATTTAACCAACTAGAGAATGGAAACGACTCAATACTTACTATTCTAGATGGGGAGTCAAAGCAGCTAATCCCTGTTGGAATTCGGTCAGAGCATGCTTATGCAAGAAGTCTTGCTCGGTTTGCTGCAAACCTTGGACCAGTTGCCTGGAAGATTGCAGCTCAGAAGATAAGGAGAGCTCTGCCCCCAAGTGTCTCATTTGGCCCTGGATGGGTCGGTGATTATGAGGCTCCTCCTCGTGCTTTATTGTCACATGAAAGAATATCTGTGGCATCAGTGTCCTCTTCCACTACCTCGCCAATTGTTCCAGGTGAAACCAAGATTAAATCAAATAACGCTGAAGATAATCCCAGACTAAGAGATGAAGGGTTTCCAAAGAACTTAATTTCTGAAGGCAGGACTGTTACATCAGCTACAACGGCTTTAGCAAGACAGTTGGTTTCAAATTCTGCAATATGTCAAGGGATAGATAATTGCCAATCTATTCGTAATCCTCAATCTGAAGTGATTGGGAATGGCACATTAAATTCTAGTGGTGATGGAAGAGCTAGTTTGCCTTCTCCGGAAGTAAAACAAGGCTCCATAAGGTCAGGTTTAACTGTTACCACATCCAGTGACCTAGCCCTTGCAGGTACAAAATTGGGTTCAGAAGTAACACAGTCCAGATTACTTGAAATGGTCTCAAGAAATAGCACACTCATGCATGGGGCCTCATTAAAGCAGGCTGATGGTTCAAGGTCCATTGCCAGTCTTCAGGTAATGAAATCTGAAAATATGACAAATGACAATGATGCGCGTGGTGTTGCCAGAAAAGCAAGTGATGCATCAAAACGCGGGTGTAGTTCTCCTGGTACAAATATTGCAGTCACCACAGTAAGCTCTTCTCTATGCAACTATCAAGCTGGATCGAGAGTTTTGCTGGATCGAGAGTTTTGCAGGGACATCAAGTCGCAAGTAGTCAAGAACATGCTAAGTAGGACTTAAATGGTTTAGCTAATTTACTGCATGGCAAGATGCTAGCATTACATCAAAGAGGTTCTAATCTGTCTGCAGATACCCCAGTGTTGGTGCATTCATCAGTTTCATCAGCAGGGCCATCTATAAAACGAGATGATGCCACAGTGCAGGCATGGATACAATCACAAAATGCACGCCTGACAGATGCAGATGCTACTTCTAGAGTCAAGTTACAGGATGCACCGAATCCTCATATGGAGCAGCTAAGAAATCGATCAGTTTCAACGTATCTCATCAGGTGGAAGTACTGACCAGCAGAAGATTCCACATGGGACGACAAGAATTTTATACAGAAGCTTCAAGAACTACTCAAGCATTGAGGACAACACTTTTTGAAGGAGAGGGGCATGTTAGGCCCCTATACTACTAGTGTAACCCCTTATTGTTATTAGTACAACCCACTTATTATATTGATGTACCCATGTAGTGCCCATATTGTTACTCTTGTGCCCCATAGAAGCCCACTATTATTATTATTGTGCCCTTACATTATTATTGTTATGTCGGCTCTGGTTATGTTATGACCCCTTAGACTCCTATATATAGAGAGGAGGTCTTTTCTTTTGTATCATCCAAGAATTGTTCATTTATGTAATGTAAAGGAGGTTGCCCCCTCGAAGAGGCTGAATTCTAAGGCGTTGATCTATCTTTTCTATCTTTTCTTGAGTTGGTTTCATAACAGCTGACAAGTGTATGCCTGTCCCTCCTTCCAGGAGAACGTCATTACCTCCTTGGATCACACCCCCATCAGGGATTGCTCTTTTAAAATAAGAGTTAAAATTGTTTTTATAGATTAAGAGTTCATATTTTTTAATGTAAGCAAATAAATTGAAAATCCAATACATAATTGGTAAAAATGAAAATTTTCCCATACAATTCACCATGATAATAAATCTACACAAAATCATACATATTACCACTTAGCGAGTAATGATTAGATTAAAAAATTTACCACTTAAAAAATAAAAATTCACCATAAATTCAAACAACCTAGTATCTTAAAACAATGGGAAAACCTATCATAACTTAGTTTTCAAATCAACAGTGGGAACAACCATCAATGGTTTCTATTTGTAAATGTAGGATGACTCATCACTATTATTCAAGGAAAATTACGCCACCTAAAATTACCCATTTGTGGTCCATAAGGGGGCAGGATTTCACTCCTGCTAGATGCCTCTAAGTCTTGGGTCATTAACCTTCTTCCTTACATCCGAGGAAGATGAGCTTATTTCATAGATTGGAAGGGTAGGATGGAAGATGTACTCGATGATAATGGAGTTTTGGATTTCACTAAAACTAACATTCCAAAACCAAGAGCATCGAATGTGCAGTAGTTAGCCTAATGGAAGAAGGGTACTACAAAATCTAGGAGGATCATCCTGGAGGTCTGAGAGAGCACATAGTCTCGAATCTGCATGGAAAAGAGACTCCATTTTCTATGTGGATGATCCAAGGGATCAATAAAGTGCTCAAAATTCAAGTGTTCAAAATTGCTCGAAACCTGTACCAAAGCATATATCTTGACGACGTGAATCCAATGCAACTTGAATAAATCAAAACCGATATCATATGCTCTCGATATCGCGTTCTAATCATTTTCCCAAAAAAGTAAACAATTTGCAGGTTGGATGCAGGAATTCTAATTGGGCAGTCCATACGTTGACTAGGTAGGGTGACTAGATAGTTTGAATGAGTTTCTTGGGGCTAATGGTAGGCCACCACTTGGCCTCTCCATATTAGTTCAAATCTATTGTGTTTTGATTGGTTGAATTGGTGGTTTGTTGGCCCAATGAGTGGGAGCCACGTGAGCCAATGGTGGGAAATCATATGGCCTCCTAATGATCAACTAATTTTTTTTTTATGACCAAACTGCCTTCGGGTGAGTCGAACACGAGACCGATGGGGTGGAAGCACAATGCCTTACTTTTATGGTGCAGGGTGGAACTTAATCTCTATAGTTCCGAATATGTATTTAAAATTTATGCGTTTTGTTGTTGGGGGATGGGGTCAGGGCTAATCCCTGGCCCATATTCACCTTACCACCATGAGACCACAGAGAGTAGGAGCCAAGGGCTTGCGCTTAGGCCTAGCTCAAGGTTCCGACACCCAAAGTTATGAACCATTGGACCACATGTCAATGATAAATGGAAACTGAGGGGGTGAAACTTTGGGGACCAGCCCATGGTTTCAACACCCACATGTGACAAGTGGTAGTTGCGGTGGAGGGCTTGATGGATGTTTTGTGATAGGCATTAAGGATTAAGCCCAACCCTAGGTTCTATGGAAGTATTTCAGAGGTTGGAATTTTGGAATTCCTCCGTAATTGAAATTTGATAAAAAGTTATGAAATGAGGAGCTTATGATGTATTGATGCCTCGACGAGAAGCTAAAGGAACCAAGGGCGCAAGAGAAAAATACACAGGGAGAAAGGCCCTAGGTAGGAACCTAAAGACCTTAGCACCTAAGTTCTATGCCCTTGGTCATTGCACCTGGTCCTATGAAGGGAATCTGATAAAGCACTAAGTAGAGGCAGCTAAATGCAATCAAGACTTTGCAATTTCGTAAGGTTTGTTCAATAAAAGTTACGATATGCAGGAGCTTTGATATAACACTACAATGGTATGTGAAGTCTCCAATCATAGATCTCAGTCCCATGGTGAAAGAACAAGTGATAAGGGATAAGCTCTAAGGGATTAAAGGCATAAAAATTGCATGATTTTGTAACATTATTTTTAAATGAGTTATGATAAGTTATGGCTTTGATACTGCAGTAAAGAATGAAAGGATGAATGGGTTAGTAGCTAAAAAGTAAATACAAGCCAAAGGAGTTGGTTGATGGAGATATGGCCACTATCAAATATCGTCATGTTAAGGTAGTGAGGACCACTACATGTAGGAGTAAAAAATGGAATCTGTCTCAAGTAGAAGTAAGGGATCACTACTCTTGTTTGTCTGCTTCAACGAATTAAAGGAAGACCAGAGCCATACCGGAGTACATTCTGATCTCTGTGATCAATTTAAGAAGCATGGGGAGCCTTTCTAGAGTGTGTGGGTGGGCTGAGATTAAATTCTCAAAAACAGAAATAGTATGGAGGTGTCATACAGAGGTACACTCAGGTAGTGTGGAAATTGGCAGCAGAGACAACATTGAGTAAAGTGCGACAAAGGAACAAAACTAGTCAGTGCCATAGAGTTGACCGTGAAAGAGAGTAGTGTTGGATGTGTTGAAGAGAGTAGAGTTGGGTGAATGAGAGCTATGCAACTGGGCCAAGTGTTGAACTGAATCAAAGTGCTACAGAGAGCCTATGCAGGAGAAGCCCGAGAGAAAAGTATATGCAGTTTTGATCAGAGGATAGTGTGTTGCTGTGTGAGGTTGAGAGAGCCTACGGAGCAATAGAGAACCTAGAATAGAAGTTTATGCAGTGAACGAGATTGGTATTTCTCTGTATATTTATTTGCCTTTGTTTTCAATTTGAAAATTGTATGAAAAGCATAACAGTGGCAAGAGTAGTTGGTGGCCTAAATTCATAAGAGGCCTCTTGGCAAGTAGGTGCTTGATATCCTAAGGGTATATGCCTCACGTGAGTGGGTGCTCACAAACAAATTGATGTAATTAAGTAGGTACTTAATTTACATCATAACAACAAACAGATTGGTGGTTGTTTCCTTTTGGGTTTCCACGTGAAAATACTGGTGTCAATATGTGTATATTTCTCATGTGATGGATTATATGTACATATCAATGTCTCATCTTGCTTCTCATTTTCATTATGTATGAATGCTCTCATAAGTAACAGACGGTAGAGGAAACAACTAAAGACATATTCATCAAACATTTTAAGAAACTCACTATTACTGATTCACCCCCCTCTCAGCAATTCCTTATTCCAATAGATTCTATGTTCAATGAAGGTTTACTCTGATTGCGTAGCACATGGATCATGTGGTAATGTCAAGAGGGTTGTCTTTCAGAATTTGATCCAAGGCCTTTCCTTTAATTTTAGTTTATTTGTAGTTATGATAGTTCTTTTAGATATTTTGATAGCCCTATTTACTTTTGACCTAGAAGTATCCTACTAGGACTAAACGTTTTTTGAATCTGTATATGTATTTTATGGAGGATTTATATTGGACTAGAGTAAAGGTATATATTTGGTCCTTGCAATTGAATGTAACTTTGTAGGCTACAACAAGGAAAGGAGGATATTTATACTTTGGAAAAAAGTTTAATTAGGATGAGTTTCTTTATCTTCAAACAATGATTGGTTCCTAGCTATCCAAACCCCCCAAACAATGGTGAGTGGAAGAAATTAACAATTGAATGGGATTGGAATGCTAGAACTTCAGGGCTTCTTCAATGTTGGTTCCTTACAAGGGATTTTACAACCTTATAGCTCTATGCACTTATTTCCATACTTATAAAGTGAAATTGCAAAAAAGGATGAGATGAGAATTAGTTTAAATTGCTTACTTGCGGAGGAAACATCTTCCTAGCCATTGAAAACTTCTATTTCTATATTGCATAGGTAAGATATTTATTATTTAAAAGAAGGAACATATTTTTTTTTGCTTTTGCTAGACATCTGAGTTTCCACAATGTTTTCCCCATCATATTCCACATTTTTAGGTGCCAAACCTTTTGATAACAAGAATATGTTTTTCAACCCCCAACTTCCCCTTGATTTTGGATTTGCAAGCCTTTACCAAGAGGCTAAAACCTTTTTTCTTAGCTTCCCTAGACCAAATAAACCAAAAGAAAATTTGTTTGAACTTCCATAGAATGCCTTTTAGGATCCAAGCTAATGGCATCCTATATACTGTGATTGCTTTAATCATTGCTTTGAATATAACCATTTTCCCTTCTCGAAATAGCCATTTATTACACTACCTAATATTTTTTGTTAGTATTGCTAACAAATTACTAAAAATTCTTTATTATTATTAGATTTTTATTAATTAGATTTTAATAAATATTATATGTTACTTAAAATATGTAACATTTTGTATTACTAAAAAATGAGATTACATGGTGATTACATTTATAACCTAAGCTTTCTGAGATTCTCTAGATAAGAAGGGAGCTGAGATTTTCTTAACATAAATAAGATGGAATTTTACTCCCATAGATCGAGACAAGTGAAGAAAAACATCAATGGGCCCAAACATCCTTAGAATACGAAAAATGAGCATGGCGTAAGTCAAACTAAATGATTACATAAACAATAAAGATCACTTGGCATATCGTAAGCAAAAACAATAGTAGACTATTGCTTAAAGGTATATCCATTGGCATAACAACCCATCACCAAATTCAACCATAACAACGATAGGAAAACAACACAAGTATGAGACTGAATTGAAACCTTATAAGCCACATCGTCCACAAAAGGAGTTTCGTCATTATGCCTAATTGTGAAGACCAAAACATTAGAAAACATCCAACAAGAAAAGAACAAAGAGATGATATCCCAAACCAACTACAAAGAACAACGAACATCTAAAATCCCAGGAAGACACATTGTTGAACCGTTGCTCATACCAAACGAGAGTGAATCCATAAACACCCCCAATGCAGCCAACTAGCTCCATATATCATTGTAGATGAGTGCAATAAAATTGTCACCACCCTCAAAACCAACTTGAAAAAAGTAAGTTGAAACTCTAATACTAGATTTTAAACCTAATCGGACGAGAAGAGCAGAAGGTTTGGAGTACTATCAACAGGTGGATCAATTGGGTCTCCAGGAGTATCAGACAGATCCCTTGAAGTAGAAACTAACACCATGTAGCTCTTTGTACGACTCAAGAATGAGTCAATATCATTGAGGAAGTATCTTATATTCCGTAAAATACGATTAATGTCATCCAAAAAAAATTGTAATTTTCAACTTTCTTATCCTTAAATACCAAGCATAAAAAAGTGTCCATTTGTTGGTGCAATGAAATGAAATGCATGAAATGCAATCTCCTTTTCTAAAATCTTCCCAAGTCTAGAACCCATTTCAAACCATATCCTCCAACTTCCAATTCAGAATAGTAGGGATGATCCCTAGACTCTCTTGATTCTAACAAAAATAATTCCCTACGCACCTAAAGAGGGACTAAATCAAAATAGAATGCTACTGAATCCCATGCAAACATTAAACCACTAACACCTACATTACTAGTTCCACCTCTTCTACTCGTCATTCACTAATGAGGAGGCATTGTAGCCAGTGCAATAGAACATGGCACACAACAAGTAAGATAACCACGACCAGATAAATAAGCAAAATGATGAACCACCACCCCTTCAAAACCTGACCTAAATTCCCAAATTCCACACCACAGGCCTGAATTCAATGAACTTTTGTATTTCACTACACTCTAAAGGCATAAATCATGAAAAACCCCACCAACAAGACACTACTCGAAAACTGATATAATCCAAACAAGCCACAAGCCCAAACCTAATTCTAAAGACAAATGACAACATAAAATTTGAGATTCCAAACTTAAGGAAACAATAAAGATCCACAATTGCGTAAACAAAACCCTAATTCACCAGTATAAGGAGTGATAGATCCTTACAAAAGAAAAATCTTACAAAACCCAAATTACATATCGGGATACCAATAACCACTAACCAATAATGGATAGGAATAAGAAATACCTATGAAATCGCTATATAGGAGGGGTGAGTTTGAATAAACAACCACCATCTCAAGGACTGATCCATGATGTATGATGTGAAAATACAAAATGAAAAACATTGACCCCACACTCTCACCATCAAGAAGATACTCTAAAATAAGGAAACCCCTATACCACCAAAGCCTAACACCTCAATAGACAAACCATAGTAAGCAATAGGAAGTCCAAAGTGTACAAATATCACTGCACCATAAAACTGGAAGTGGGAGGGTGAGGATTTCATCTCACCTCTAGTACTTTGCACAACATACCTCTTGCACCACATATTCACACTCATGCATTTAGATTGAAAGGATGTTGAGTTTAAAACCTAAGTTCATTTACTTGATTTGTGCCACATTATGGCCAAGTGCTGACAAGTGTATGCTTGTACCTCCTTCTAGGAGAACGCCATTACCTCCTTGGATCACACCCCCATCAGGGATTGTTCTTTTAAAATAAGAGTTAAAATTGTTTTTATTGATTAAGAGTTCATATTTTTTTAATGTAAGGAAATAAATTGAAAATCCAATATATACTTGGTAAAAATGAAAATTTTCCCATACAATTCACCATGATAATAAATCTACACATAATAATACATATTACCACTTAGCGAGTAATGATTATATTAAAAATTTTACCATTTAAAAAATAAAAATTCACCATAAATTCAAACAACCTATTATCTTAAAACAATGGGAAAACCTATCATAACTTAGTTTTCAAATCAATAGTGTGAACAACCATCAATGGTTTCTATTTGTGAATGTAGGATGACTCATCACTATTATTCAAGGAAAACTATGCCACCTAAAATTACACATTGGTGGTCCATAAGGGGCCAGGATTTCACTCCTGCTAGATGCCTTCAGGTCTTGGGTCATTAACCTTCTTCCTTACATCCGAGGAAGATGAGATTATTTCATAGCTTGGAAGGGTAAGATGGAAGATGTACTTGATGATAATGGAGTTTTGGAGTACCAAAACTAACATTCCAAAACCAAGAGCATCGAATGTGCAGTAGTTAGCCTAATGGAAGAAGGATACTACAAAATCTAGGAGGATCATCCTGAAGGGTCTGAGAGAGCACATAGTCTCGAATGTACATGGAAAACAAACTCCATTTTCTATGTGGGTGATCCAAGGGATCAATAAAGTGCTCAAAATTCAAGTGTTCAAAAGTGCTTGAAACTTGTACCAAAGCGTAGATCTTGACGACGTGAATCCAATGCAACTTGAATAAATCAAAACCGATATCATATGCTCTTGATATCGCGTTCTAATCATTTTCACAAACAAGTAAACAATTTGCAGGTTGGATGCAGGAATTTTGACTGGGCAATCCATACGCTAACTGGGCAGGGTGACTGGATAGGTTGAATGAGTTTCTTGGCGCTAATGGTAGGCCGCCACTTGGCCTCTCCATATTGGTTCGAATATGTTGAGTTTTGATTGGTTGAATTGGTGGTTTGTTGGCCCAATGAGTGGGAGCCACATGAGCCAATGGTGGGAAATCGTGTGGCCTCCTAATGTTCAACTAAAATTTTATTATGAAAAAACTTCCTTCGGGTGAGTTGAACACGATACCGGTGGGTGGAAGCACAATGCCTTACTGTTAGGGTGCAGGGTGGAACTTAATCTCTATAGTTTCGAATATGTATTTAAAATTTATGTGTTTTGTTGTTGGGGGATGGGGTCAGGGCTAAGCCATGTCCCCCAGTCACCTTACCACCATGGGACTGCAGACAGTAGGAGTCGAGGGCTCGGGCTTAGGCCCAACTCAAGGTTTCGACACCTAAAGTTATGAACCATTGGACCACATGTCAACAATAAATAACAACTAAGGGGGCAAAAATTTAGGGACCAGCCCATGGTCGCAACACCCACATATGACCAGTGGTAGTTGTAGTAGAGGGCTTGATGGAGGTTTTGCGACAGGCACTAAGGATTAAGCCCAGCCCCAGGTTCTATGGTGAATCATGTGACCCAGTGTGTGTGCATATCAGAGAGTTGGCAGGGGGGCACGAAATACTGGGGATAGCCCTAGGTTTTATCGCACTCCACAGAACCACGTCCCTAAGAGACTGTGGGCTATGCTGATAGGGATATGCGATTATCCCTAGCCCCGGGGTGCATGGCCCTATGTGGCCCAATTTTTCCATCTACATGCCTTATTTGGCATTTAAATGAGGCAACAAAATGCACCCAATTCAGCGTGAATATTGTTGGTACTGATGAACCTAGTTATTGCAGCAAGAATCTTGCAACTCCTAGGGCTACCAGCTTTACTTATCAACTCGAGATTCGTATAAACTTGGAGGTGACTGTGCTATATACACTAGTAGAAGTGAAGGTACTGCATGTTGTCATTGCTCATCTGGCAATAGACCCTAGGGTTCTTAGCCAAACTTCTGTAGGGTCAGAAGAAGCTTGATTTTGATGGAAGGAGAGCAAACCTATTCTAGGGGAGAGCTATTCTACTGTAGAAATGAAGAAAACAACATACAAACATAAATCACCATAACCTAATTAATCATGAAAATAGTTAGACCAAGAAGAATTGCTAAGCAACACTAATCTAATGCTAACTATCTAAGTTGTAGGAGTAAAACAACAAAATTAGACTAAGGGGTCAAAAATGGAACTAGGCTAAGTCAATGTATAAGTGGAAGAAGCGGTTAGAGGTTGAAATGGTAAAAAGAGGATGTAATGGGCAATAGCGCATGAGGATCGTTGGATCAGGCAGGTAAAGGCTAAATGAATGGTTGAGATCGGACAGTAGGAGGGTACGTAGGCAAATGGGCAAACATGGTGGACTAATAGGATGGATTGGAGGGATTATATTGCAGAGGCGATCGACAGATGAACGACAGAGAACGCGAGCAGAAGAAAAAATGAAAAAATGGTATCAGGTGATGTGACAGCCGTCAGATCTAGCAGGGCAGATCGACGGTGGAGATTGGAGCGTGAAAATAAATGTGCAGAAATGAAGAGCGGGTTTGGAGGGTAGTAAGTGGGATATCGCATGCCCTCAAAGCTATAAATGGTTTTCCAAAATTTTGCGTGGCTAGCCTCCTTGGCTGACACGTAGCATGAGGAAACCTCCCATATCATGTGCCTCAGCCCGATAATGGTCGGACAAGAAATCAACATGATATCGCGCGAAGGCCATCGGATCTGGCAAGGCAGATCTACAACGGAGATATGACCGAGCATGTTGGTGAGCAGGTGTGCGACAACTGTCGGATTTGACAAGGTAGATCGATAGTGGGGATTTAAAAGGTAGAAAGTCAAATGCAAAAAGTGGATCTAGTAGTGATTGGTGGGTTTTGCGTGTGAAAGGCGATTTACCGGCATAAAATGTTTAAACATGAATTTTCTAGCTTCTGCTCAGGCATTTCGTGCTAAAGGAAAATGGCATGGGAAGATGTGTTCGAGCTGAATGACAGATAGAGAGAGATCAAGCTGATGACCATTAAAGGGGTAGAGTGACAGTGAACTTAGTGATTGTGTTTAAACAACAAAACTCTATGAAAACCAAAACCCTGTGTTTTTGGGGTTGTTGCAGGGTTTCTTCCTCACACCATGGTCCCAGAGGGAGGAGGTGAGGCTAAGACACCTGTGAGAAACCTTGTGGATCTTTTCTTTGCCAACCTACTGATTAAATGAAAGCATGAATGGAACAAACTGAAATACAACTACTCTGTTCTGCACCACTATAATGAAACTGCAACTATTCAAGTAAATGAACAGAAAACAGGAAGCTGCTTAAGTACATGAATAGGAAAGCCATGAATCTATGTTGAACCACTATAATGAACATGCATATACCAAACCAAATGAACAATCAAACCATGCATCTATGCTACTGCTGTAATGGAAATGAACTGCTTGAGCAAATGCACAAAAAGCATGAATCTATACTGTTGTTGTAATGAGAATGCATCTGATTAAACAAATGGACAAAAAGAAAGAAGCTATGCTACTTAACGATACAATAAAGAGGAGATTTGGTTGCTAGGGTCGGGCTCTAACCCAAGAGCTTCAGCCCTCTGAGTTAACTCAGTGCTGGCTCAAATCAAAACTCATCTTCATTATCAAAGAACTGTATTACATCAAAACTATTACAAAGTAGAAGTTTGAATCCTTGTTAACTGATTGACTGACTATCTACTGACTGGTAACTAACTCACTAAAAAAACTGAGGTCCTAAGCCTCTTTATTTATACATTTGAAGTCTCAATGACTTACCTCAAAATTGGGGAGGTATAGCTCCCAACTTAATGGTAACTTGTCGTTTCACTTTCACTAGCTCGGTTTCCTTTTAGTGGGGAGGTTGCTTGTACTTCCACTTGCTTGGCTGTCTTTTAGTTCTCCTGATTTGGTTGTTTGTACCTTTAGTTGATGGAGGGATATTCGAATGGATGGGCAGTAAATGAGGAGGATTTACCTCCTGTAATTCCTCTCCCTTGTCTCATCTGAGTTTTTACCAAGGTCTTTTACCATAGTTCCTTGCTTTTACCTTTTATCCATGCATTTCCCTCACTTTTATCCTTTATTCCCGCATTACATGCACATTAGACCACAAAGAAAAATATCCAATTCTAACTCATCTCATAATAAACATATAATCAACAGTATGCAATAAGTTGTGAGAATAGTTGGTTTGACTAACCTAGGAGGTGAATTAAGGCCAATTAAGGCCCATATAATTACTCAATGATGAGGCTCATCATCACCCCTACTGAAAGTGTTGCTCATCCTTTGAGCAACTTAGTGGCTCTGGTAGCCTCTCTGACATCTCATTCTTTTGTTGTGGTCTTTTCTTCTTGTTTATAGCAGCCTGCTTTCCTTTCTTCTTCTTCCCACTGATATTCTCTGATCTTCAAGCTATGTGGTAGTGTTTCATCTCTTTTAGAAGGAATGTACATTATCATTTCTTATCAGCCTAAACATATCCTCAAAATGTGTACTTGCTTGCCCTTGAGTAGCAAGATATCTGAGTGCCAACTGAGGATCATTTGCAATTAAATTATGGGTGTTGATTAAGGCCATGGGATTTTGATTTTCAACTACTTCTCTATCCCTGAAGCCACTTGGCTCCTTTGTTTCTTGCTACTTGTTCTTCTTTGTTTCAATGCTTTCTTCCTCTTCTATTTTAGCATCATTTTCCTTTGTATTAGTGTCTTCTTTATCCATCTCATCACCATCTAGCTCTGTATCTGTTGTTTCTTGTTTTGTCTCCTCCTTACTAACAGAAGGACTATCACCATAGATGAAGGTTTTGATGTCATCCTCTACTGGTAAGTCATTGAAGACTGTCCATGTTATAGGGATTCTAAGGTTTTGGAGGGCATAGCCTTTTTTAAAGGAAATTGGCCACCCTTTTACTTACAAACCAACTACCTCTTAACCTTTACAACTTTTGATCACATGATGCAGATGAGTCAGTGAGTAGGATACTTACCTGTGGCCTTAATGCCATGCTGCAAGTGTCAAAGATCATAGGTGTTGTTGATGGTCATTCTTCTTCCTCTTCTGTTGTCAGCTGATGGTGTCTGTGACTGCAGATCTGATGCTGCTACTATGTAGCTCTTTCTTTCTCCTCTGCTGTCTATTGATGATGTTTGTGATTGCAGATTAGATGTTGTTGAATGTACAGAGGGAGCAGGAGTTTGTGTGGATGCAGGGATGATGGTAATGGATGAGGTGATTTTGTGGAAAACACAATCTTCTCCTGAATTGAAGCAATGGAGTGACAAAAAATGGAACTGATGGAGGGATGCATGGTAAGGAGTGGAGGAGATGAATATATGTGAGGCAGGGTTGCCGTTTCATCTTCTCCTTGCTCCTTGCTTGTTCTTTCTCATCCACCTGTAAATAACAATTATGTTTTTTTTTTCCAACCCATTGACCGCCTCATGGAGGTTTTCAATCAATGAGCCAATCTAAGGCGCCTAAAAGGAGGTTTTCACCTTAGATTTTTATTTATTTATTTTTTCCTTTTTATTTATTTTCTTTTTCTTTTTTATTTTTTTCTACCCTAACCTACTTGAAAAAAAATCACTTTTAAGTATAATAATAATTCCAATGGAGCCAGGTGCACATCAAGATGATAGACAAGATGATGTGGGGACTTGAAATGTATGTTGTGCCATGTAACTGGATTTCAGAGACTAAATGATTTGACTTTGAAAGGATCAAGCATATTTGAGGAAGAGAGTGATGCTGCAACTTAGTTAATGTCTGGAACCATACTTCAATGTAGTTGTGATATCCCTCGTCCGCTTGCTGATTTGGATCATCTTGGATGTCTTCTTATTTCATGACCCTCAAATATTCCTATTTTTGCTGAGTGTTCTCTTGAACATATGGAGGAATTGATGGTAACCATGAGGGATCTTTCTCCATTTCTAATTTTGTTGTTTGTTCTTCATCAACTGCAACCCATGGTTCTTTAATCTTCTCTTTGGAACCTTCTTCTTTTGTATGTTGTCTTTCAATGACATCAAGAGAATCTCTCTTTTGCAATACTCTTCCTGAGCTATGGTGAATACCATAGATCTCAAGAGGAGATGGTTGGAAGTGTTGCATCTCAGCATTGTAAGTGGGCTGAGCTACTTCAATGTGTGAGTTTGGAAACGGTGGTACGGGTAGTTGATGAGAGCATATAGTTGAGATGGATGTGGATGGGGTTGTGGTTGTGGTGGAGGTGAATGGAAAGGATAGCATGGAGTTTGGTATGGAGGATATTGAGGAAAACACTGAGGATATTGATGATATTTTGGATATTGTAGATGTTTTGGATGTCTCCCATAAGTTCCTTGCCAACCTTGTTTCCAAGATTGGTTTTGGGGTTGCGATGGCCAATGTTGCCAAGGAAAAGGTGTGTTCCAACTACTTGGAGGTGGATATGCATAAGCCTGAAATTCTGAAATAGGTTCTTGCATCATATTAGGTTGAATAAGCTGCTATGGTCCTCTTGGAGTTACATAACATTGTTACATCGGCAATGGACTCAGTCCATTGTCGTCCTAGTGAACTTTCTTCAACCTGGGTAATGATGGATAGTGTCTAACATCCTGTGATTCTGCAACACAAATATCGGCATTTTCTTTTCCTTCATCTTGCATTCTTAACATTTCTACTTGTTTTGTTAGATTGCTAAGAATTTTTGCTTTAAAATCGTCAAACAAATTTACAAGTTTAGCTTGACTTACTGATCTTGATGTTGATTTACCTACTCTTGATTTTCCTCTTGATATGTGTTTGCATGTTTCACAAATTACCTCAAATGATAGTTGGCACACATCACCTTTACTCATGATATTAAGGAGATCAATCCATTCATCCCTAATTGTTCTAAGTAAGAGGGGTTTTAGTGTCTCAGATCCTAAATGATGTAGGTTTTCCCTCTTAACAGTGTACATGAACCTCTCTATTAGATCCTCTAGACTCTCATCTTCTCTTTGATTCATTCTAAAGATTTCTTCTTTAAGATCATGATCTTTATATTTGTCTAGAAATATCTTTTTCATATCATTCCATGATCTTATTGAATTAGTCCTTAAGCTCATGAACCATCTAAGAGCTCTATCCTTTAAAGTTGTTGGAAACAATCTCAGTTTTTGAGTTTTTGATAAATAACCATAAGATCTACAAATAATTTCAAATTCAAAGAGAAAGATTTCTGGATCCTCTGACCCTAGACCATGAAATTTTGGAAGAAAGGATGGAGGGTTGTTCTTCATGTGCACACTACCATCAATATCTTGAATGGGAAATCCAAGAGGATCTTCCTCATTGTCATCATCTCCATCCATTTCCTCTACATTCTATGCCATTTTCTTCTTCTACCTGTAAGAGTGAATGGTGATGTGGCTCTTACTACATCACATGATCAAATGGGGGGGTTGGTTGGTGTTGGAGAATTTTTTTTGTTTTTGTTTTTGTTTTTGTTTTTATGATTGAAAGGAAAACTATAATGCAATGCAATTTTCTACTTTTGAATTTAAATACGCCTAAAGAAAATATATTCTTTGTTTTTTTTGTTTTGTTTTACATAAATGAAATTGCTGATTGAATGAAAAGACTTCTGACAGAAAGAAAACTACTTGCATAATGAAATTGCTTAATTGAATGAAAAACACTAACAAAAGGAAACTACTTGCAAAATGGAAAGGAAACTAGATTAACTTGCAGAATGGAAAGGAAAGTAGATAAATGACAAAATGAAAGAAAGAAACTAGATTACTTTTGCATAAATAAACTAATGGAAGAAAGTTGGAAACTAGAAAATAGAAGAAAAGAGCAGTAATCACTACTACTCTAACACCTCCCTAGCAACGGCGCAAAGTGATGAGCCTAGGTATTGTAGCAAGAATGCTACAACTTGCAGGGCACCAGCTTTCCTTATCGACCTGGGGTTAGAACAAACTTGGAGGTGACTATGATATATACACAAGTAGAAGTGAAGGTACTTCCTGTTGTCACTGCGCATCTCACAAGAGACCCCAGGGGTTCCAAGCCAGACTTCTATAGGGTCAGAAGAAGCTTGATTTTGATGGAAGGAGAGCAAACCTATTTTAAGGGAGGGCTATTCTACTACAAAAATGAAGAAAACAACTTACAAACCTAAACCACCATAACCTAATTAATCATGAAAACAACTAGACTAAGCAGAATTGCTAAGCAACACTAATCTAATGCTAACTATCTAAGTTACAGGAGTAAAGCAGCAAAATTAGACTAAGGGGCCAAAAATGGAACTAGGCTAAGTTTGTGTATAAGCGGAAGAAGCGGTCAAAGGTTGAAATGGTGAAAAGAGAAAGTAATGGGCAACAACGCATGAGGACCGTTGGATCAGGTGGGTGAAGGGTAAATGAATGGTTGAGATCAGATAGTAGGAGGGTACGTAGGCAAATGGGTGGACAAGGTGGACTAACAAGATGGACGGGTGGGATTATATCACGGAGGCAATCGAAAGATGAACAGCGGAGAACATGGGTAGAAAAAAACATGCAAAAATGGTATCGGGTGATGCGACAGCTGTCAGATCTGGCAGGGCAGATCGACAATGGAGATTGGACCATGAAAATAAATGTGCAGAAATGACGAGCAGGTTTGGAGGGCAGTAAGTGGGATATCGCGCGCCCTCAAAGCCATAAATTGTTTTCCATAATTTTGCACGATTAACCTCCCCGACTGACACGTAGCACGGGGGAACTGCCCATATTGCATGCCCTCCACCCGATAACGGTCGGACAGGAAATCCACGCGATATTGCGCGAAGGCTGTCGGATCTGGCAAGGCAGTTCTATGACAGAGATATGACCAAGCAAGTTGGTGAGCAGGTGTGCGACAACCGTCGGATCTAACAAGGTAGATCGACGGTGGGGATTTAAAAGGCAGAAAGTCAAACGTGAAAAGTGGATCTAGCAACGATTGGTGGGTTTTTCATGTGAAAGGCAATTTATCAGCAGAAAACGTTTAAACATGAATTTTCCAGCTTCTGCTCAGGCATTTCATGCTGAAGGAAAATGTCATGGGAAGATGTGTGGGAGTTAAATGACAGACAAAGAGTGATCGAGCTGATGACCATTAAAGGGGTAGAGTGACAGTGAACTCAGTGACTATGTTTAAACGAAAAAACTCTATGAAAACCAAAACCCTATGTTTTTGGGTTTGCTGCAGGGTTTCTTCCTCACTCCATGGTCCCATAGGGAGGAGGTGAGGCTGAGACACTTGTGAGAAACCTTGTGGATCTTTTATTTGCCAAGCTACTGATTAAATGAAAGAATTAATGGAACAAACTGAAATACAACTACTCTATTCTTCACCACTGTAATGAAACTGCAGCTATTCAAGCAAATGAACATAAAATAGGACTTTTCTTAAGTACATGAATAGGAAAGCCATGAATCTATGCTAAACCACTATAATGAACATGCATCTACCTAACTAAATGAACAATTAAACCATGCATCTATCCTACTACTGTAATGGAAATGAACTGCTTGAGAAAATGCATAGAAAGCATGAATCTATACTGCTGTTGTAATGAGAATGCATCTAATTAAACAAATGGACAAAAAGTAGGAATCTATGCAATTGATCCAAAATATTTTGCTTATAGATGTGTTAAAGAATTACATGCATAAATTGTAGCTTAACATAGAAAACTTAATGTGCACATGAGAGAAGAGGAGAAACACATAAAGCATGAAAGAAGTCAACAAGACTTGATAACGGAGTTCATCTGACTTGGACTACATCTCTGAGCCCTGCTCGATCAATGGGGAGGCCTTCATTCATTAAGTGGCATGAGAAAGAAGAGTACAAGCATTAGTTACAAAAAGGAGTTTTATACCTCCATATTGAAAAATGGTCGAAAAATGCAGAACTATGATGGAGAAATGGACAGCCACATTACATTTGTGGCATTGAGAAGTGTTGAAACCATATAAAACTTGTCAAATTTTGACAAAGTGAAAATTCGGCCCTCCTGAAAAATTCTACCTCGAACTGCGTGCACTTCCTCCTCTACCTGGGTGGACTGACAAACTGTGTTTAAGTATAAATTGAGTGGCGGATTCTTCAATAAAATTTTTATAGTGCAGTTGGTGGAAGGTCCGGTTAATATGGCGGAGGTCGAGCGGTCAAACCCCACCTCCTCCTTTTTACATATAACAAACTTTTTTTATAACTTTTACAAAAGAATTTTTTTTAAAATGAGAGTTTGGTTGGGTCGAGCCCACCTTGGGTGGCCCACCCATCGTACCCACCTCCATGTTGGTTGTTGCAATAAATGGTGGCTTTTTTTGGGTTGGGTCCACACCCCAAGGGTCGGCCCACCCACTCCTTGTCGTTGTTTGTTATGAGCAGTGGGGTGGCGGGGTCATGGATGCCCACCCATTTGGGTTGTGGTTCCATGGGAGTAGCCTGGGGTCGTGGCATGCCCCTTCACCACATATGATTTTTTTACATGCGGTTATGAGTTGGAGTGGTGGGGTTGGTGGCCCACCACCCCCCTTTTTTTATATTTTTTTTGTTTAATAAAACAACCTGCACGTTTTTTAAAATTCAGTTTTTTGACCGAAGGGGCCATTTTAATGGGGCAACAATTTTTCCTAGAATTTGGTCAGAGTTGGCCAGATTTCATCCGCTGGAAAAGGCCAAATTTGTCTTTCTTAAGCCTCCTTGGTCATCAAAAGTCAACCCAACTTTGACTGCTTCTATCTCCTTCATCCGGATTCAGATTGGAGTGTTGTTTGCACCATTGGAATCAGGGTGACGAGCACTTCGATCTAATGTCAAGTTCATCGCCTTTCCGCCACTTTGAATTTTGAGCTTTTTCCATGCCATCCTCCCCATTGATGAGCTTTTGGACTGCCAAAAGCTTTATCATTCAATTGGTAAGTTAGGGAATTGTTCCCTCACTCTTTCTTTTTCTAGCCATTTTGCCTTACTAGGGTGCATCCCCTTGAAACCAACTCGAAGGTATTCGACGTCTCCCCGTCATGAAGTCTTGGTTCTTCTGTCAAGGATGATGTCTTCAGGTAACTCATCAAGCTACTCTGGTGCAAAGTCATCAACTATAGGGACTGTGCCCACCTCTTCAGTGTCCATGATCAATGGTGGCTCATATAGCTTTAAGTTCTCCACATTCACTACGGAGTACATCTGCATATATATCGGCAAATCGAGATGAAAGGCATTGTTTCCAATCTTCTCCAAGATGGTGAATGGACCATACGGGATTGGTCACAACTTCTTCCCTTCTCCCTTCATCCTTTCCTTGTTGATATGGAACCACACTTTGTCACCCATTTGAAATTGATGGTCAACTCGGTGTTTGTCATGTCAAGCCTTGTACCGGGCTTAAAATTTCTCCAACTACTCTTGTACTGCTTGGTGAATCAACTGGATCTGCTGAATGAACTATTGTGCTTTGTCCCTATCATCACCTCCACTGGAGTCATCTTCCCTTCCAAAGACCATATCAAAAGGGTCTTTTGGTAGGTAGCCAAAACATGTCTCAAATGGCGAACGATGCGTAGATGAGTGCACTGCTCGATTGGAGGATTGCTTCACATATGGAAGATGCTCATCCCACAACTTAGGATGTTTCCCACAATAGCCTCGCAACAAGTGTACCATGGTGCGATTGACAACCTATGTCTGTCCGTCAGTCTGTAGATGAAATGTCGTGCTTCCTTTCAACTTGTTGTCCATCATCTTCCACAAGCTGGTCCAAAACTCTTTGAGAAAGCGAGAATCCCGATCTGACATAATCGATGTGGGCAACCCAAAATGGACCCAAACATGCTGAAAGAAAATATAAGAAGTCTTCTCTGCAGTGATCTACTTTTTATAAGGCATTAAAATACACATCTTACTAAAACGGTCAATGACGACATACAAATAGTCGTGACTTTTTCTAGACAAAGGCAAACCTCCTACAAAATCCATTTACACACTTTCCCATGGACGACTCGGAATAGGGAGTGGTGTGTAGAGCCTGAGTTTTCTATTAGAGGGCTTTGAAACTGAACACATCACACATCCCTTTATGTAGTGAGTCACAATGTTCTTCATAAGAGGCCAAAAACAAAATCTTTGTACGTGACACAAAGTTTTTTCAATACCAAAATGACCAGAGACAAGGGAGGTGTGGGCCTCTCGGATTACATGTACCCTTTCTCCTGTGGGTATACACAATTTTCCAAGGTGATACAACAGTTTCCCCTACAAGTGATAGTTGTCCATCTGTGAACCATGGGTTAGTTTTGCATAAATCTCCTTAAAGTCATCATCGTTAGCATATTGTTCAGCATAACTTTCAAAAGATAACGAATAATTATGCAAAATAACAGAAGCAGAAGTAGGAGGGCGAGATAGCATATTGACCACTTTGTTTCTAGTGCCCTTCTTATACTTTATTACTAGATGAAACTGCTGCAGAAAACCCATCCACCTGAAATGACGAGATTACTGCAACTTGGTCTGTGACTGAAGATACTACAAGGGATGATGATCCATATGGATGATGGTCTCCTTGCCAATTAGGTAGTGTTTCTACTTTTTCACACTCTGGACCAAGGAATATAACTCCTTATCATAAGTGGGATAATTTATCACAGCCTGAGAGAATTTCTCTGAATGTTAACATATCGAATTCTTTTGTTGCATCAATGCAGCTTCCATGGCATATTCGCTGGCGTCTATTTCAATCTCAAATGGCTGTTGGAGATCTGGTAAGGCCAAGACCAGTGCGATGCTAATATTTTCTTTCAATGTTTCAAAGGAATTCTGTTGCTTTCCTCCCCATTGAAATACTTGCTTTACACTTGTCAATGCGTGTAAAGGTGCTGCAATAATAGAGAAATTGGCAATAAATCTCTTCCAACACTGCACTGCACCCAAAAAGCTGCAAACCTCGGTTACACTAGTAGGCTTAGGCCAATTTACAATTGCTTCAACTCTAGAAGGATCAATTTTTAGCTGACCATGACCAACAATATGACCTAGGTAAACCAAAGAGGTTTTCCCAAACTCACACTTTGACAATTTTACATAGTGTTTTTCGTTTTTCAATACATCAAACACTTTCTTCACATGACATAAATGTGCATTCCAACTTTTACTAAAGATAAGAATATCATCTAGATATACAAGAACAATTTCATCAATGAAAGGCGTAAAGAGATCATTCATGACCCTCATGAAAGTGGCTGGAGCATTGCAAAATCTGAATGGTATCACCATCCATTCGAACAACCCCTGTTTGGTCTTGAAGGCAGTTTTCCACACATCCTACTCTGCAATTCAAACCTAGTCATAACCACTACACAAATCCAATTTGGTGAAATAGATAGCATTCTTTAACTGGTCTAATAAGTCATCAATGCGGGGCAGAGGGTAATGATTTTTCACCTTGATTTTGTTTAGTGCTCGATAATCCACGCACATCCTCCATGTGCCATCTTTCTTCTGCACTAAGACAATCAATGAGTCGCATGGAGAAGTGCTCGGTCTGACGACCCCTTGGTTCAATAGTTCCTGCACCTGCTTTTTTATCTCCTCCATCTCAGTGGTCGACATCCTATACATGCCAATATTTGGTAAAGGAGCGTCATGCTACAAATGGATCTCATGTTGGATTTCGCTCTTCAAAGGTAATCCCCTTGGTTCCTGAAACATCTCATCATAGTTAGAAATTAATTCACATAATTCCTTTTTATGCACATGATCACAACCTTGGAAAGCATTGGATAATTCTGCATCTTTTCCCCTTACAATCAAAAGCATGCAACCCTTACTGGAATTCACCAACCCCTTCATTTGTCTTGCATTTACAAGGCTAGAATTGATTTTAGTTTGATGATCCCTTACAATATATTATACCCCATCTTTTGTGATTTGGTATTTGTTTTCATGACGGAAGAATATTGCCTTTCTATCATATAGATATGGACTCTCTAACACCATGCCACAGATATCCAATGGTATCACATCAAGTTTTACCTCATCCACTAACTTAGAAGCGATCACAAATTTAACCTTACATTGCTTAGTTACATTCAATTTTTCTTTATCATGTATCCATCCAAGTGGGTAAGGTTTTGGATGTGGTTTTGTTTCCAAGCCTAGCTTCTTTACCAAGGACTCTAAAATTAAGTTTGCTTGGGATCTGGTATCAAATAGAGTTTCCACTTTTGTATGATTTACGATAACTCTAATATGAAATAGCTCAATTCTCTTTCGTTCATTAGGAAGAGACTCGTCTATTGAACTAGTGCCTTCATGTGATTCAGAATTCACATGAGGTGTAAGAGTACCTTTTGTTCCTACTATTGTGATCAATGCTTCATCTCCGGAATCGGATCAAAGGTCTTACTGCACAGTTGCCACTGTCTTCTGCTTGCCTTTTCCTCCATACTTCTTTGGTTTCTTTTCTGGGTACTGTTTCCAACAATGATCGTCGTCATGACCTTCCTTTTTGCAGTGATTGCAATAAGGTCTTTCTCCTTCATCTTTCTTGGTTGATGTCGTCCTCTTATCCTTTCCTTTTCCTTTCACTTTGGGTTTGCCATTTGGATGTTTGAAAGGTGGTTTCTTGAAATGATCATCTCTTTCATTTTCCCCTTGCTCTCAAGATGAATTGCCTTTACACTGGTGGAGTCAATAGTAGTTGGTCCAAACAATAGTAATGAATGTCTAAGGTAACTATGTAATGATCCAATATACTTAGTTACTACTTCCGGTGAGTCAAGTGCAATGTCCAAATTAAGTTCTTGTTTTCTAAATTCCTTTGTAAAGCTTTGAGCATCTTGACCTCTGCCTTGCCTTAATTATTGCCAATCCATTAAGGATTTTTGTTTATAAACCAAGGGATAGAATTGTTCCTTTAATGCAGAAATGAACTAGGCCATAAGGAAAGAAGATTACTCACACTCTTATTGCTTTGCAATTTTCTCTCCCACCAAACGAGAGCGGTGCTACTCAGCCGAAGAGAGGCCAACTGAATCTTTGCCTCGTCCTCATCGATCTGCTAAATCCTGTAGTAGATTTCAATCCTCCTAATCCAATTATTAAGCTTTTCTGCATTACTTTCACAGTTAAACATGGGAAGATCCAATTTGACATCTAATTTAAAGAAAGGTTTCTTAGATGCATCCCTTGAATTTCTATGATGATGGTGATGAGAGGAAGAAGAACTTTCACTCGTGGAAGGAGAAGGAGGGGGTTATTCTCCACCATTTCCATGCACTGAACCCTATTCTTTTGGATTTCTCTCTTCTGCTTTCTCCAACCTTGAAAGCAACTGACTGACATTTTCTGCCATTGTATAGAAGGTTTTGCAGAAATTGCGCTCCTCTTCATGATGAGCCTCTTCATCTGCCATGTTTCTCCTTTGATGTGCACGCCCCACTTCGGGATCGAAAGACTTTAGTTTCCCTTCGCCTCTTCGGAGCCTATTTCTTGTTAGCATACAAACATGAAATTCACGTCTAAAAACACCTGCTCTGATACCACTTGATCCAAAATCTTTTGCTTATAGATGTGTTAAAGAATTACATGCATAAATTGTAGCTTAACATAGAAAACTTCGTGTGCACATGAGAGAAGAGGAGAAACACGTAAAGAATGAAAGAAGACAACAAGACTTGATAACAAAGTTCATCTGACTTGGACTACGTCTCTGAGCCCTGCTCGATCAATGGGGAGGCCTTCATTCATTAAGTGGCATGAGAAAGAAGAGTACAGGAATCAGTTATAAAAAGGAGTTTTATACCTCCATACTAAAAAATGGCCAAAAAATACAAAACTTTGATGGAGAAATGGACAGCGCCATTGCGTTTGTGGCATTGAGAAGTGTTGAAACCATATAAAATTTGTCAAATTCTAACAAAGTGAAAATTTGGCCCTCCTGCAAAATTCTACCTCAAACTGTGTGCACTACCTTCTCTACCTGGGTGCATTGACAAACTATGCTTAAGTATAAACTGGGTGGAAGATTCTTCAATAAAATTGTTATAGTGCAGTTGTTGGAAGCTCCAGTTAATATGGAGGAGGTCGGGTGGTCAAACGTCGCCTCGTCCTTTTTACATGTAACAAACTATTTTTTTTTTTAACTTTTACAAATAATTTTTTTTTTTAAATGAGAGTTTGGTTGGGCTGAGCCTGCCTTGGGTAGCCCGCCCACCGCACCCACCTCCATGTTGGCTGTTGCAATAAATGGTGGCTTGTTTTGGGTTGGGTCTGTGCCCCAAGGGCTGGCCCACCCACTCCTTGTCGTTGTTTGTTATGAGCGGTGGGGTGGCGGGGTCATGGCTGCCCACCCATTTGGGTTGTGGTTCCATGGGAGGGGTCAGGGGTTGTGGCCCGCCCCTCCACCACATATGCTTTTTTTATATATGGTTATGAGTTGGGGTGGCAGGGTTGGTGGCCCGCTGCCCCCCTTTTTTTTATATTTTTTTTGTTTAATAAAACAACCTACACGTTTTTGAAAATTCAGTTTTTTGACCGAAGGCTCATTTTAACGGGGCAACAATTTTGCTCAGAATCTGGGTAGAGTTGGCCAGATTCTGTCCGACGGAAAAGGCCAAATTGTGTCTTTGTTAAGCCTGCCTAGCCATCAAAAGTCAACCCAACTTTGATTGCTTCTATCTCCTTCATCCGAACTCAGATTGGAGTGTTGTTCACACCGTTGGAATCAGGGTGATGAGCACTTCAATATGATGTCAAGTTCTTCACCTTTCCACCACTTTGAATTTTGAGCTTTTTCCATGCCACTGTGTCTGGATATCCACCTGGATCAACAATAAAGAGCTTTGGCTGCTAGGGTGGGGCCCTAATCCAAGAGCTCCAAACCTCTGAGTTAACTCAGTGCTGTCTCAAATCAAAACTCATCTTCATTATCAAAGAATTGTATTACATCAAAACTATTACAAAGTAGAAGTTCAAATCCTTGCTAACTGACTGAATGACTATCTAGCTAACTGGTAACTAACTGACTAAAAAACTGAGGTCCTAAGCCTCTTTATTTATACATCTCTCAATGACTTCCCTCAAAATTAGGGAGGTACAACTCCCAACTTAATGGTAACTTGTCCTTTCACTTTCACTAGCTCGGTTGCCTTTTAGTAGGGAGGCTGCTTGTACTTCCACTTGCTTGGCTGTCTTTTAGTACTCTTGATTTGGTTGTTTGTACCTTTAGCTGATGGAGGGATATTCGAATGGATGGGCAATAAATGAGGAGGATTTACCTCCTGTAATTCCTCTCCCTTGTCTCATCTGAGTTTTTACCAAGGTCTTTTACCATAGTTCCTTGCTCTTACCTTTTATCCATGCATTTCCCTCACTTTTATGCTTTATTCCTGCATTACATGCACATTAGACCACAAAGCAAAATATTCAATTCTAACTCATCTCATAAGCAAAATATAATCAAAAGTATGCAATGAGTTGTGAGAATAGTTGGTTTGAGTAAGCTAGGAGGTTAATTAAGGCTAATTAAGACCCATATAATTACGCAATGATGAGGCTCATGAGGTGCCAGACGTAATTTTCACTTGGCAATTCCAGAAAAGGCAGATCCATAGGATGGATAGCAAATCAATCTAGTTTGTAGATCGGTTGGCAGGGAAAACTTCTAAAGAGCATAACTTCTTCATTTTTTGGCCAAATTAAGCCCAAAAAGAGCCCAACTAGGGGTTTTTTACTGTTTTGAAGCCATTGGAGACATAATATTTACATTCTAAGTACTATAAATACATATAAACACATATTTGAGCACTTAGTGAAAGAGGCCCAACATTGGAAGCTAGACAAAGAGATGTAGCCCAGGAGAGAGGTGAACTCCTTTATCATTTTTGGTATTATGTGTTTCTGATATGGAATATTGGTCTCTGATTGTGTTATTAACTACCTTTAAAACCAATTATTATATGTGTTTTGAAAAGTGATCCATTTCCTAAAATACAACACATTATCTTCAAGTTTGCATTACATATCAATTTGGTATCAGAGCTCAAGGTTATTTTGAAGGTTTGATTTTGTTTGCAAGTGTTTTCTGATGCTTATAAGGTTGAAGCTTAAAACATGATAAGGAGAACTTATGGATCCAAGGTATCAAATTGTTTCAAGGAGAACACACATACCACAAGATTCACTAGTTAGGGCACCTGAAGAAGGTCGTGAAGGGATGTTTGAAGATGAGAGAACTTTCGGAAAAGCCTTCTTTGAAATGTCTGAAATGCTAAAAGCTATTTATGAGGAGAGGAACTCAAGGTTGCAAGGGGAGAGCTCAAAACCTCCAAAATGAGATGGAGGAAAAGGAGACAAACCTCCAAAAGGGAATGGAGGAAATGGTGACAAGCCACCACCTTCACCTCCATCCTCATCCTCATCTTCTTCTACTTCTACCCTTTCACAAATACCTCCAAATTATCCAAAGTGGCATGGTAAAACTCCTTTGTTAAAGCTTGACATAAAGTTTGAATTGCCTATGTACAATGGAGAGGTAAATTATGAGAAATTAGATAATTGTGTTCGTCAAATTGGAGTGCATTGCAGGATACAAATAATCAAGGATGATGAACCCAAAATTCAACTTGCTTCTCTTAGGTTATAAAGTGCAATACTTATTTGGTGGGAGGCCAAAACTCAAGAGGACATGAAGAAACATGGTAAGGTTTTATCCTCTTGGAATGATTTTTTTGTTGCAATAAGAACACAATTTTATCCATTAGTATACATGCAAAAGACTATAATGGATTGGAAAAACTTTAGACAAGCTAAGGGTCAAAATGTGCAAAGCTGTACTCAAGAATTTAGGAAAAGATCTTTGATTTTGGATATAGATTTGTCCTCCCAAGATACTCTACTGATTGGAGGTTTACATAGTTATTTGAGACACACAATTCTCATGTTCAACCCTACAAAACTAGATGAATTTTGTGTATAAGCAACTCATTTAGAAGCAAGAAGGAAGAATATTTTTGAAGAAACTAGTGAGAAGTCATTTAAATCTATACAAAAAGGAAAAGGGAAGTTCATAGGCAATGATAAAAATAATGCTTCAATCAAGAAAGAGGGAAAGCAAGTCACATGTAAACATTGTTCCAAAGAAGGCCATGATGAAGACCACTGTTGGAAACTTCATCTTGAGATTAGACCCAAAAGGTTTAATAAGAAGGAGGAGGAGAAGATTGCTACAACTACACAACAAGATTTAGGATCTGAATCTCATGGAAAATTTTAGGGGCTAATGTTCGCCTAGTGGGCTAATTTTCCATGATATTTCACAAAAAAGATTCGCTAATTTCCGATTCTTATAAAAGACAATTCGCCCAAATTTTAGAATATAAAATTATTTTACCTTAAAAATTGCCAGCATTATATAGAGACTGTAAATAAAATCATTATAAATTCTAATAATTTTACAAATATATCAATAATCATTTTATAGTTTGCATATTAGGGATTAGTGAGATTTGCCAATGTTTTTAAACTTCAAGAAAATTTTCCATCTTCAAAATTTTCCTTGGATCTGATTCTAGAGATGAAACAAAAATCATAGCCATGGGATTGAAAGGTAAGGATTCTATTGCAAGTACTAGTTCTTCTAGAAAGCCCATTGAAACTAAAAATGAAAGAGAAAGAATAGAGATTTTCCATATTAGATTCATCACAAAACATAACAAAGTAGATACTTTGTTTGATAGGGGATCACAAGAAAACCTTATTTCAGAAGACATTGTCAAGAAGCTAAATTTGGAAACCATTTGTCATCCTAAACCTATCCTTTGGGTTGGGTATGTGACAACGCCAAATTGAAGTGACAAGAAAATGTATACTTAAATTCTCCATCACTGGAAATTTTACTGACGAGGTAGAACTTGATGTGGTACCACTTGACATATGTGGGATTGTTTTGGGAAGCCCATACTTATATGACAGGAAATGCATCTTTAATCGCCATAAGAACAAGTATCATTTGTTTAAAAATGGGATTAATAATATTGTTAGATAACATCACAAGAAGTTGAATTTGTCTCTTATGAATGCTAGACAAATGAAGAGGTTTGTAAATGCTAGTTAGAATTTTGCATTATTGATTATTAAACATAAAGATGTTGATGAATCTGAAGCCTTCCAAGAATGTGATGCAAGATTAAAATCTGATTTAGTTGAAGTTGTTAATACATGTGATAAGATGTTTCAAGAATCTAATGTGTTGCCTCCGAAAAGAGGAAAACAACATGAAGTTCAATTGTAGCAGGATGCATCACTTTTGAATGGTGGTATGAACAAGATGCCAGTGTTAGAGAATGTAGGAATCAAGAAGAAAAAGCAAGAGCTACTTGACAAAGTGAACATTAGTTCTAATAAATCTTCTTGTTGGTCTGCTAATGTTTTGGCTTTGAGGAAGGATGGTGCATGACGATGCTGATCACATTTAGTGAAGAGTCAAGCCAAGTACAAGGTGAAACATGATAAGCATAGTGTTGACTACAATTTTAAGGTTGGAGATGAAGTAAGGCTTTACATCATAAAAGAAAAGCTTCAAGGCGAAAAGAAACTTAAACTGGGTGAGCCTCCTTTTATTGAAGACCTAGGAGAGAATGTTTATATTTTTTCAAGAGAAGTTTTCTCTCTTGAAAATATTGAAGAATTGCAACAAGATTCTATCCTTGACAAAAAAATAAGAACTTCAAGAAGAGGGAATGTGAAGCACCTTCATATGGGGCTCAAAGGTACAAAACCAAGAAAAGCCAAATGGATTGAGATTGGAAGGGTGAGGGAACCGTACCCTCATCAGTTTGTTAATTGAAAGTAGTCTTTTGGAGGTATAAAAGCTTCCAGTCGAGAGGAGTGATCAAAGGGATCCGTAAAGTGCTCAAAATTCAAAGCATTAAAAAGTTCTTGAAACCTATACCAAAGCATAGATCTCGACGACCTAAATCCAATGCAACTTGAATCGCTCAAAATCGATACCATAGGCTCCCAATATCGCATTCTGATCATCTACCCAAGCAAGTAAAAAATTTGCAAGTTGGATGCAGGACTACTAATTGAATAGTCTATACATTGATTGGGCAAGGTGACTGGACTGGTTAACTGGGTTTCTTGAGCCAACCATAGGTTGCCACTTGGCCTCTCAATATTGGTTTGTATTTGCTGAGTTTTGATTGGTTGAATTGGTGGTTTGTTGGCCCAATGAGTGGGAGCCACATGGGCTAATAGTGGGCAGCCACGTGGCCTCGCAATGGTCAGCTAAAATTTTATTATGGCCAAACTTCCTCCGGGTGAGTCGAACACAAGACCGGTGTGGTGGCAACACAATGCCTTACCGTTAGGGCCCAGGGTGGAACTTAACCTTTATAGTTTCGAATATGTCTTCAAAATTTATGTGTTTTGCTGTTGGGGGATGGGGTTGGGGCAAAACCCTAGCCCTTGGTCACCTTACTACCACAAGAGCGGAAGTAGCAAGAGCCAAAGGCTTGGGCTTAGCCCCGATCCAAGATTCCAACACCCAAAGTTATGAACCACCATACGACATGCCAACAACACAGAACAGTTGAGGGGGTGGAACTTTGGGGACCAACCCACATTCACAACACCCACATATGACTAGTGTCATTTGCAGTAGAGGGATCAACTGAGGTTTTGTGACAAGCACTGAGGATTAAGCCCAATCCTTGGTTTTATGACGAATCATGTGACCTAGTGTGTTGTAAGAGAAAAGAGCTAGCAAGTGGGTGCAGAATAATGGGAATAACCCTAGGTTTTATGGCGCTCCAAAAAACCACATGCCAACGAGCCTGGGGGCTATGCTAATAGGAGCAGGTGATTAGCGTCATCCCCCAAGTGTATGACCCCATGTGGCCCAATTTTTTGCTTACAGACCTTATTGGGCATTTAAACGGGGCAACAAAATGCACCTAATTCAGTGTGACTCTCGTCGGTTCTGGGAAAAATCATTGCTTGGAAGTTCCAAAAAAAGGCAGATTCATAGGATGGATAGTAGATTAGTGCAGTTTGTAGATAAGTTGGAAGGGAAAACTTCTAAAGAGCATAACTTCTTCAGGTTTTGTCCAAATTGAGCCCAACAAGAGCCTAGTTGGGGGTTTTTAACTATTTTAAAGCCATTGGAGACATAATATTTACCTTTTGAGCAATGTAAATCCATGTAAACGTAAATTTGAGCACTTAATGAAAAAGGTCCAACATTGGAAGCTGGACCAGGAGCTGTAGCCCAAGAGAGGGATGAACTCCTTTATCGTTTTTATTGTTATCTGTTTCTGATATGGTATATTTTCCTTTGTTTTTGCTGTTAACTAAGTTTAAAAACCACTATTTTATGCTTTTTGTAAAGTGATCCATTGCCTAAAATACATAAATTTTTACTTGCAATTTTTCCATCACCTTCAAATTTGTGTTACAGATCAGTGGAAGGCCGTCACTGAGTTATTCGAAAATGGTAGTGATGCCAGGAAATTGGCATTAAGGGATAAGCTCAGAAATATCTGTATGTAGAATAATGAAACCATTCCACATTAACTCTCCAGATTCACTCAGTGTCGAGATGAACTTGGAGGAGTAGGAGAAAAGTTCCCTCATCTGAGCTACTAAGCCTATCTCTCCTAGGCCTTCCAGAATATTGGCACAATTTGTTGGAAATAATACTGAGAGGGGGGGGGGGGGGTGAATCAGTATTATCAAAATCTTATCAATTTATACAAATATTTTTAGATTTGACAATTGAAACTTGCATATACCTTCCAAACATATAATTTAATTTATTCTTCAGATGTTTGTCATTAATCTGTATGTGAGAACCATAGAATAATAAGCAGGAACACAAAATAGACAGTCACACCAAGGAACACAAGATGTAAGGTGGAAACCCAATGTGGGTGAAAACCACCTGCTGCAATATGTCTCTATCTTCTTTCAATTAGAAACTTCTTCTTACAATGATTTTGTACTGGTGCAGTCTTTTACCAGTACGCAAGCTGCAACCTGCAGAGAGCTACAACCCTCTCTCATTTTCCAGTTTCTTCTGGAAGGGAGCTACAACCCTCTTAGCTCTTGTACTAGCTGAAATACTAGTATGTAGGTGCTGACCTACAGAAGGCTACTACCTTCTCTTTCCTTCCAGGGACCATGTTTCATCAATTTTCAAACTAGATCCAAAACATCATGTACATGTGCATCACCCAATGTCCTTTAAATAACTTCTCAGAATGCAGTAACCAGAAAATAACACCAGTAACCAGACACTAATTTAAACCCAGATATCTGCAACAGATAAAAGACAGCTAAAATATATTTCAAGAAAGGTCTGCAACTTCACCGAAGGAAACCTGCGGATATCCACACTTCTGCCGTGACGAGTCTGCGCAACTCCGCACCTGCTTCTTCTCTGGTTCTGCACACCTCCGCACTGCACCATTGCCGCTCTCTTCAGTAGATCTGACTTATAATGCTCTGGTTTCTCCTTGATTCAGATTCAACTATGTCTCACCAACCGATTATCGGAAATTCAGATCTTGCTCTTCTTAAGATTTTCAACACTTGTGATTAGCCAAATGATCTCCTTTCCTCTTTATAGGCTAGGCCTCACTCAAAACCATGGACCAAAACCATTGAGAAACAATACCACGGAACCAATACTTGGGTTCAATTCTTTTGGATGCAATACCACGGACCAAAACCATAGGATCAAAAACTGTCGGACTAATAACATGAACCAACCATAAGATTTCCCATGTGCGTGCACTTTTCTCTGCATGAAAGTGCGTGAACTTTTCTTTGTATGAAAGGAAATTTTCTTTGCATGAAAGTGCGTGAACTTTGCTGCACTATAATTTATCATCTGAGATGAGTGGGTTGCCATCAAGTACAACATATGTATCATAATGCCAACAAAACCTTTACCAAAGGTTCAGTAACGGTGCACACCTCCTGCACTCCCGCCCAGAAGTCTTCCTGGTATGAAACTAATCTGCATATGGCCTCTCCCTCTAGTTTGTGGCTCATTGTCAAAGCATGCCACTCCTCTGAAGGAAACATTCTTTTCACATCCCACATAGAATTCAAGAGGGATTGAAGAGATATGAAACTAGTGGAAAACCATGTAATGGCGGGGCCCGCCAACTCTTTGTTGTTGGTGAATTTTCTCATCAAGCTAAGCACAGATGTATGATTATATAAAATTTGTAATGCTTTTTGATGACTCAACAATATCTTCGACAAAGGAAATTTTCCCTATGTCCTCCAACATCAAATCAATACAATGTGCAGCACAAGGTGTCCAAAATAAAGTAGGATGCCTCTCCATAAGCATCTTTCCAGCAACAACATAATTTGCAACATTGTCTGTTATGACTTGGACAACATGTTCTGTACCCACCTTCAAAATAAACACATCCAACAAATCACATAAAGTTTTCTCATCTTTGATATGTGAAGATGCATCAATAGATTTCATAAACATTGTCCCCTTGGGACAACTAACCAAGAAGTTTATAAGGGTTCTCTTCTTTTGGTTGGTCCAACCATCTGACATCACAGTGCATCCTGTTTGTGCCCATGATGCCCTAAACTCCTCCAATCTTTTGGTGCAGTCAACCTTTTCATTTTGAAGAATCTAGCCTCTGAAGTCATCATAAGAAGGGATTTTGTACCCTGGGCCAACAGTTGCAATAGCATCAACAACAGGTTGGAAAATTGGATTATTCCTTGCAACGCTGAAAGGAATATCACTCCAAAGGAAAAATGTGGCCAACAACTTGTCAACTTGTTCTTTCTAAGTTTTTTTAAGCATTGAAGTGATAGATGGTTGTGAACCAAGCGTGGTTCTAGGAACAAAAAATGATGAGGCAACTACCGGGTTGGTTGTAGATATTGATGTTGAAGTAGAACTAGTGCCACTCCAACAACCTCTGCGTGGATGATGCAGTCCCTCTGGCCTCTGTGTTGTCTTTGTTAGTCTCTGCATAGCCTGGACCGGCTGCTTCTCTCACTCACTCTGCTTCTGCACTAGTCTCCCAGTACTGTCCTTGCCTCCTATCCTCGTACTCATTGCCCCTCGCTGCTGATCACTGATTCAAATTTGCTTAGCAACCCCGCTCTAGCAAAATGAATGACTCATCACTCTCGTGTGTTCTCCAATTGACCCTCAAGCCTCTTCTTATACTTTTCTCGTTGGTCCTTCAACGACTGAGATTAAATCTCTAATCAATGCTAAGATTAGATTTGGCTTGATCCATGACTTTTGGACCCTTCTAACCCATTTTTATATTAATACCCATTAATATTTTATTTTTTCCTAAGTTTAGACTTAGGAACTCCATTAAAATATTAATTATTTTAATATCTCCCAAACCGGGCACAACTGTCCAAACCATTTTTGGGTCTTGGAGATCTCATGTGCTTTAGCCTCTCCACCAATTTTCATGGTTAGAGCACATCCAGTGCTACCTCAAATCAACACTCCCTCTTAGTAGGCACTGTGCTCCAATAATACTCCACACTGAGTATTACTCTGATTATACGACAGCGGTACCTATGCTGATGCTAGGCCTCCCTGCCCAACATCCTTTGCACCGTTGCATCTTGTACTACTGCCCATGGATCTCCCACTGCCACTGTTGCATTCGGACGATAGCTCCCTTTGCATCCATGCTGATGCTGGTCCATCCTTCTAGCACTGCATTTGCACTGCAAACCCCTCTCATCACGCTGCATCGTGCTACTACCTATCATTACTGCATTGCAACTTAGTTACTGAGAAGTAAGTAATTGATCCACCCAAATTCTGACATCCCTGCCAGGCTAGAAACACTCCCGATGCTAAAGCTCCCTCTGCTAACAAGTGCTCCCTCTACTGACCTCTGTGCTGCTGCAACAACTCCTAGCATCTCGCACTATTGCACATCTCTCTGTGCCATCCTGCATTGGTGCAACACTCCCGTGCCTCTTGCACTATTGCAGCCTGTTAGCCTTGCGCTGCCTGGGACTCCTGCGCTGTAGCACTCTCTGTCGCTTCATCTGCATCCATCTCTACCTACATTCGCCAGTCTTGCTACTCCTCTTCGGGGCTCCCGTAGCAAGGTATAATCCAAGAGGTTGGGTACCTCAAGGATCCTGCCCCTCATCGCCTGTAGTCCTCCTGACTACAGCTCAATGTCTCCCCACTTCTTCTCAAGTGGCACATGAGCACTCATGGCACAATTGTCATCCTCCTCGACTTCTTTCTCCTCCCTCGCTGGCACTACCTTTGAGTCAGAAGCCTCTCCCTTACTCTTCTTCCTCGGACATTGGTTTGCATAGTGACCCAATTCTCCACAATGGAAGCACTTGACCTTGGAGAGGTCCTTCTTCCTCTTCTCCTACTTTCTCGCAGATGCCAGGGCTGCATCCTCTTCCTCTTCCTTCTTGATCCGGACCCCTTTGCGACTACTCCCCATCTTGGTCAGTTGTTTGATCTCTTCTTGACGAAGAGCCACCCACAGTTTTTCTCCATTTGGAAGACTCACCCTGCCCAGTATGCTCTGGAGAGATGTCTTCCACTCCTCAAAGACTGCATTAAGTGCGGTCCTCACCATCAACTCCTAATCCGGTGTGGCCCCTATGGAAGTTAGTTGGTCACGGATCTCCTTCAACCGACCAAGAAAGACATCTACCTGATCTCCCTTCTGCATCTAGTATGACCTTAGCCGATTCTCTAGGAGCATCTTCCTCTGCACGGAAGTATGTTGGTACAATGTCTTCAAAGTGTCCCACATCTCCTTTGCTGTTTCCTTCTCGGCAATATGTGGGACCACATGATCCTTGACCCCATCAAGGATGATGCACTTTGCCTTAGCCATTGCCTTCTCGTACATTTCATTAGCTACCAGGTCGACTGGGATAGCCATTACTCTCAAGGCGAAGCCCTTGATACGATGTCTGTCTAGAATGGATAAGATCCTGGCCTTCCAGACCACAAAGTTGGATGCTTCGTCCAACCTATCTTGATCCCTCAATCCATTCACGACCATCTCTCTGCTCTTCTTTTTCGACTCCTTCGAGTCTGTCTACTTCCCACTTGGAAGTTCTCTATTTGACTCTTGTTGAGTCTCTATGCTTCCTGTCTGGAAGTTCTCAGTTCGACTCCTTTGAGTCTCTCTACTTCCCGCCTGGAAGTTCTCTTCTAGACTCCCTCTGAGTCCCGATTTTCCTCCTTGAAATCCTTCTGCCAATTGTCAAGTTGCCCCTCTCTAATCATTTGTGCAATGACAACACTGATCTAGATTCCTTTGCTAGAAATCCGTCTCAGCAGCAACTCCCACTACCTTGGTCTTGCCCTATTAGGTACTATTCTAGCCACAATACCCCACTATCTTTGCTCCTGCAAACTGCCCACAACTTCTTTCGCCCCAACAACTGAACAATTGAGCCTCTTGGCCCTGCGCAATCCTGACACCAGGAAAACAACTCCCTCAGCCAACTGTGTCAGTCCACTTGGCCTCTACGTGAGCCTGGACTGGCTGCTTCTCTCGCTCTCTCTGCTTCTACGCTAGTCTTGATTGTGTCAATGGTGTTTTCGCTAGCTGATTTATCAAGAAATTTTCTTTTATTTTTGATATATTATTAGGAGCTTGCAATCAGTGATATGAGGTAGTAATGGTTGTTTTTCTTTAGACGCCTAACTATCAGGTATTGGGTGAATAAGAACCAACCTTGGAAGATGAATCCCAAGGGTCACACTTTTATGTTTTATAAGTCTCTTCTGATTAATACAATAGTATCCCAAATTTCGGGAGTTATTCCTTGGCCTAACATGGTATCGGAGCCGAGTCTAAATATCTTTGCTAGCATAACTTCTCTTCCATCTGCCCTCTGCTCAGTATTTGGTTTGATGATTCTGCTCTTCCCTATCAGTTCACCAAGCGTTTCAAAATTTTTTTGTAGCATCAATCTTGTCAGTTTTGTTGATTTTAGCAATGTTGAATAGATGACCCATTTTCCATTATTATTCTTCGTGTTGGATTTTCGCTGGAGACAGTTGGCATTGCTCCTTAATACTCCCCTCACCAGACATTACTCTCCAATGCTTTAATGGTCCATGGACCTCTCAACTATCCACTTTGCCAAAACCTCTTTTAGCAAATTACAACTCAAAATTGTTTGCAACCATCATAAGCTTGGTGAATGTTGGATTGTACTTTCCGTTGAATTTGTTTTTATCTAGTTGGGTTCCATCTCTTGAATATGTTTTTTCTTGGGTCACTAGGTTGGTGTGTTCATTGTATCATCGCCTTAAAATTCCTCTCTTATACTTTTCCTCAACTAGAGGAAGCTCACTATCAATTCCAAAATGTTGGCGCCCAGATCGACAACAAGAACAATGTCAAGTTGCACTCTGTCCCTTAATGCACTATGCTCTTCCATTACTGGACAAGTTTCGACCTTGAATTCCTTCAAGTTGCATAATTAAGAGGAAGGACAAGTTATAGGGGTCTGTTGGTCACTGGAAGGTAAGATAATTGGTTGATTAGAGCCAATTCAAGGCTAGGGTTGCTAGTGAATCAAAAGGGTTGTACAAAGAACTTTAGTTTACAAGACTAAATTACGTTGCCTCCACGCGGAATCAAATTGCCTCATCATCAAGGATGCATTTTGCTCTTGTTTTTGGTTCTTTAGTGTGGGTTTTCTCATAAAAATTGCAGCCAAAATAAATACAACCATTTCGAAATCAATGCCTAGCCAAATAACAAAGAGCCTTTTTTTAGATGGAGCAACAACTTGTTGTTTGCTTAATGACAAGGATTTCAGGGAAGATTGCTTAGCCAAAAGAAAAGGTTCGATTTCTCATTTTTATTATCCACATTTGGACTTTTGGTGGTCTCCTGTTGTTAAAATGGGCAACTAGGGCCAAACTCCACATTTGGATCTTATTTATGACAACTGATATTTTTCTTGGGCTCCTCTCTCTGAGAGGTGTAGGATTAATCTAAAGATCATCCGATTTTGACATGTACAAATGAAGTTATGAATTTATTTTGATTATGCTCCAATTCTCAAGGTTGGATAGCAAACTTATGTAGGCTCAGAAGCCCAACAGTCATGTCTATTCATCCTCAATGTTCCATATAAATACAAGGTGACTTAGCCTCATTTGAACACACTCATCTTCACCCTTCTCTCTCTCTCTCCTCATTGATTGGGTATGGATTTCTGGGCCTCTCCCTCCACATGTCTGAAATTTCAGGAGAGCGAAATTAGGAGGCTGAAATTTTAGGAGACTGAATTTTTGGATAGTTTGACCAAGTGTTGACCATTATGCATTGACCTCCTTTGATTGCATTTTTGTGAAGGCTATCTCTGTTTGGGCGGGATGCATTTCTGGGCATAGAAATCAAGGCTAAATGTTGATTGTTGACTAATGTTGACTGCTACTAGGGTTGACCACAGGTGGGCTGCTTGACCAGACTTTGATTGGGCTAAATTTGATTGTTTTGATGGCTATTTTATCTTGTTGTTTGGAGGCCGAAGTTGACTGAAGTTGACCGATTTGCGGAGGGTCAAATCTACCCTATTGACGAGCATTGACTTTTCTGGTTAGAGCTCTTTTTCCGCCATTATAAACTATCAGATTTGTAAATTGTACTATCTCTCTCTGCTGAACTATTGAAGACTAAAAGAAGATTTGATCAAGGGTTTCCCCACATTGGGGTTTGTCCCTGGTTGATGACACATCTTGTGTCCTCTTGTCTTGGCTTGTCTTTTATTGTTTATGCTTATGTTCTATCAACATTTTACTATCACGTTGATGTGATTGCTAATCTGAATATTGATATTGGGCTTATAAAGAAATTCAAGTAAACTTGCTCTAAAGCATAAAACATACCATTGTTACCTAAAATTAACATGGGATCAGAGCTGAGGTGAAGACAAAGCCCAAGCTAGAGTGAAAGAGAAATCGCCAAAGACAGTTGGACAATGACAAAAGGTTCAATGGGTTCCTCATCCTACTTCCCGGCTGAAGACAAGCTCCATGATAAATCTGACTATCATGGATGGAAGATGTCTCTTGATTTGACCTTGGAGGAAAAAGAAGTGATGGACTATGTGCAAGGTAAAATCCCTAAACCTCTTTCAAATGCACCGGCTACTATGAAGGCCAAGTATAATAGCACTGAAGTCAAAGAAAAGAAGATTATCAGGGATTCCATTGATAAGCATCTGGTGGCCTACATCTCTGAATTGAAGACCTCCAAGAGATCTACGACAGGTTGGTCAGCATGTTCAAGGTTAGTAATGCTAATCAAATTCTATTTCTCAAGAATAAGTTGAAGGATATTAAGAAGGGAAAGGATGAGGATATTCAATCTTATTTCTTGAGGATTAATGAGATAAAAAATGATCTACTTTCGATTGGAGAAGTCATTCCTGACAGGGAAATTACTCTCACCACCCTTGGAGGACTCCTGCCTAAGTGGTATGTATTTAGAACCACTGTCCTCAACAATGATCAAATCCCAAGGTTTGAAGAATTGATGTCGAGATGCATTCAAGAAGAAACAAGAATGGTGGAGCAAGAAATGCCTTCTAATAGAAGCAACCCCAGTGCATTCTCCGCTTGTGCCAAAAGGAGAAATAATGCATGGTCTAAAGGTCATTTCCATGGAAAGCCTGGATCTAAGGGAGGAAGGAAGGGCAGGTGCTTTGTTTGCATTAAGTTTGGGCACTAGGCAAGGGAGTGTACAAATAGAAGGAACACATCGCATGATGATGATCATAATCATTCCAGGGGCAACTTCAACAACAATGATCAAAGGAATGGTAGGTCTAATGGCAAAGGAAAAAGGAATGCGAAACATCAAGGAAATGGTTGACCCTCCAAGAAATCAAGGAACTCCAGGTAGGGCCAAACTCCACATGGGTCATCTTATTTATAACATCTGATATTTTTCTTGGATTCCTCTCTCCGAGAGGTGTAGGATTGATCTAAAGATCATCCGATTTTAACATGTACAAATGAAGTTATGAATTTATTTTGATTATGGTCAAATTGTCAAGGTCAGCCAACAAACTTATGTCAGGCTCAGAAGCCCAACAATCACATCTATTCATCCTCAACATTTCATATAAATAAAAGGTGACTTAGCCTCATTTGGACACACTCATCTTCACACTTCTCTCTCTCTCTCCTCATTGATTCGATGTGGATTTCTGGGCCTCTCTCACCACATGTCTGAAATTTCAGGAGAGCGAAATTTTAGGAAGTCGAAATTTCAGGAGAGCGAATTTCTGGACAGTTTGACCAAGTGTTGACCTCCTTTCACTGCATTTTTGTGAAGGCTATCTTTGTTTGGGCAGGCCGCATTTCTGGGGACAAAAATTGAGGCTAAAGTTGATTGTTTACTAGGGCTGACTGCAGCTAGAGTTGACTACAGGTGGGCTATTTGACTAAACTTTGACTAGACTGAATTTGACTGTTTTGAGGGTTGTTTTATCTTGTTGTTTGGAGGCCGAAGTTGATTGAAGTTGACCGATTTGGTGAGGGTCAAATCTACCCTGTTGACTAACGTTGACTTTTCTGGTTAGAGCTCTTTTGTTGTTGTTATAAATGATCATATTTGTAAATTATATGATCTCTCTTTGTTGAACTATTGAAGACTATCTGCATTTTACTATCATGTTGATGTGATTGCTAATTTGAATATTGATACTGGGCTTATAAAGAAATTGAAGTAATATTGCTCTAAAGCGTAGAACATACCATTGTTGCCTAAAATTAACACATGTACTTTACTATTGACATTCTTGGAGGGAAAGCTCATACATATTTCATCCATTTTTTTTGCAAGAGTTCATAGATGGTGTGGATATTCATTATATTATTTTGACCTATTTTCTCTAGAAGAGTTTTGACAAAACAACCACAAATCACGAGGAAGTAAGAGGAATTGTGAGGATGCACTCTATCATCTCCATTGTCAACATAATGTTGACTAGAAAGGAGGACTATAGAGAATGGTCCAAAAAATTTAGACACGCCCTCATTTTTAATGATTTATGGAAGGGCATTGATGATGAATATGCATCTACCAAGCCCACACTAGATAAAGAGCTAGCCATTGGGGAGAATTAGGACAACAAAGCCTATGCTCTGATTGTTTCTTCTGTACGTGAAGAGGTGAGTCGCCACATAGTTCCAATTTCAAGTTCTTATGCTGCATTGAAAAATCTTAAAGATCTATATGACTCACACTCAGATTTGGAAGTTGTTCAACTGATGGTCAAACTCTTCAACCTTGAGTTGAAAGACGATGACTCCTTGAATCTAGCCTTAGAGATTAAGATGTAGATGTCACTAGAGTTAAGATGGACATTCCTGTTGACCACTAGAGTGGGACCTGATGATTATATGAAAATTCATGCCCAAGGATGGTCCAAAGGACACTTGTACCATCATATATCATCAGTCAACAAAGTTTTTTAACTCTACTTCTAGTTTCTCATCATCTTTCTTGTACCTAGATTCCACACCCTTGTGGGGAATTGTAACAAGTGATACTAGTAATGATGAATTTTGAGTCTGTAACAAGCCGAGGATGTTGGGACTCGATCATCAAATGCACTTTGGAGTGTTTTTTTTATCTGGTTAATTATGTTGAAATTTCTAAGTCTATTTGTTAGAAATTTACTCCGTATTCTTTTGGTCTATTTGTTCTACTTGTTAATTACGAACAAGTTATTTAAAACATATAACTAACGAAATAAACACAATACAGTCTCAACCATCTACAGATCAACAAATGAAAGAAAACAAACACACAAGTGACACTGTTATTTTTGGACAACTCGTCTCCGGAAGAAACCAATGCGGGAAAACTAGTGCAACAATTCTGAGGGTTAATTATTATGCAGTATATCCTTGAGTACAACTGGGTGCCAAACTGGCTCACCCAATAGAGAAAAACAATTGGCAGTAATACCTTTCTATTCAGAAGCAGGTATTCAGAAAACCTGCCCCATGAAACCCTCTCCAGCAACACTGAAGCACTACGTCAGCCCTCCTAGCCTCTTTGTCAGCCTTAGAACCCTTTGTGTCAGCCCTCTGAGGCATTGCGCATTCTCTGGGACCCTTTGTGTTACTCCTGCTGCCCTCTGCGTGGATGACACAGGCCCTTTGGCCTCTGCGCTGTCTTTGTTGGGCTCTGCACTGGTCTCTCGGCACTATCTTTGCCTCTCTGTCCAATACTCACTGCTGATCATTGATTCGACTTTACTTAGCAAATGTTGTTCTAGTAAATCGAATGATTGATCACTCTAGTGTGTTCTCCAATGGGCCCTCAAGCCTCTTCTTATAATTTCCCTGTTGGTCCTTCAACGATTGAGATTACATCTTTAATCAGCTTCTAAGATTAGATTTGGCTTGATCCATGTCTTTTGGAACCTTCTAACCCAATTTTATATTAATTCCCATTAATATTTTATTTTTCCTAATTTTAGACTTAGGAACTCCATTAAAAATATTAATTATTTTAATATCTCCTAAACTGAGAAGAATCTACCCAAACCATTTCTGGGTCTTGGAGATCTCATGTGCTTTAGCCTCTCCACCAATTTTCATGGTTAGAACACATTAATTGTTACCCCAAATCAACAAATTATCCCTTTTTTTTAGAGGTGGATAACGTTTTGGGTTTTTTCACTTATTTTTTACCCCAAAGCCGGGGTGACGGTTTCAAGGTTGAAAACTTAAGACATTTTAGTGTTTAGAGTCGATGTATATTACCATACTAGATCACACAAAAAATTCGTGTAATTTGGTTAGGTTTACGTAGGCATATTTTAATTGTTTAGATTTTCCGCACTGCGGAAATTGCTAATAAAATTCTATATGTAATAAGTGATGTCTATAGAAGTTGTATGGGGTGTGAGTGATACAATTTGCACCTCTAACACTCAAATTTCTACTATGACACACTTTGAGGGGTTAAAAATGTGTTTTGAACCCTCAAAACCCACTTTTCCTAATTTATTTGGAAATCTGACAATTAATTAAGCCATAAATTAAATAAATGGAGAAAAATAAATATCCACACATGCTAAATGTTGTGGAAATGAGGTGGAAAATTATGGAGTTAAATTGAAGTCTCAAGGTGATGTGGACACCTAAAATCAAGGAAATGACACGTGCTCAAATAAAATTGAATTTCTAGCATTAAATGAGAAAGCTGCTTACTTGGAAATTCAAATTTGTGATGTTAATGCACATTTGGGAGGATTTGGGAGAATATTTGGTAGAGATTTTTGGGGGAAATTTTTCCCACATGGGTGGAGTCGACTCATTCCATTATAAAATTTGAATTTGGCACATAAGGGAAGAAGAAAATGATGTCCACTTGCTAGAATTCGATTTTTACACTTGACATTGGAGCTCCATTAAACAAATTCGAATTTCTCTTTGGGATTGTCACCTCATTCCACTAAAAATATTAATTATTTTAATACCTCCTAAACTGGGAAGAATTTGCCCAACATTTTCTATGTGTTGGAGATCTCATGTGCTTTAGCCTCTCCACCAATTTTCATAGTTAGAACACATCCAATGTTACCCCAATTCAACAAATTATCCCTTCTTTTTTAGAGGCAGATAATTTTTTGGGTTTTTTCACTTATTTTTTACCCCAAAGTCGGGGCGATGGTTTCAAGGTTGAAACCTTAAGACATTTTAGTGTTTAGAGTCGATGTATATTATCATACTAGATCACACAAAAAATTTCGTGGAATTTGGTTAGGTTTACGTAGTCATATTTTAATTGTTTAGATTTTCCGCACTGCGGAAATTGCTAATAAAATTGTATTTGTAATGTAATAAGTGATGTATAGAGAAGTTGTATGGGGTCTGAGTGATATGATTTGCACTTCTAACACTCGACTTTCTACTATGACACACTTTGAGGGGTTAAAAATGTGTTTTGAACCCTCAAAACCCACTTTTCCTAAGTTTAGCTGGAAATCTGACCAATGTTACTTGGGAGCGGGAGTAGGAGCAGGGAGCGGGAGCGACCATTTTCAGAAGCTCCTGGTTTGGGAGCGAATCCGGGAGCGATTTTTTAAATATATATAATATATATATATATAATATATATATATTTATATATATTATATATATTATATATATATTTTTTATATTTTTTAATTTTTGATACATATTTGTCAACAAAAACATGTAGAATGATGAATTAGACATAAAAAACATAAAAAAACATAGATTGATCATTGAACCATATCACATCAATCATCTAGAAATTATAATTGTCATCAACCATGTCCACAAGATAGTAAAATACATATTACAACTGCAACATATTGACTCTCATGAATCATGATTCATCAAATTCAATCTTAAGGTTTCAACTTCAAGCTTTCAAAATTAAAATTCAATAACATTTATCATCATTGATCACCAAAGTTGTACTTGTAAGCTAAGTTTAACCATTACAAGAAGTAATATCTTAGATATTTCTAAGTCCTAACTTCTAACTGTTAACATGATATGAAATGTTATAAATTTATAAAATGAAACATGAATAATGAAATGAAATGAAACAACTTTAGTCTTTCACGAAGCATCATATTCATAATTCACAATCATTACCAATGAGTTATATGTAACCCACCATCTAATTGACCCATTAATAAAAATGTTAAACCTTAGAATATATGAAGATATCTATATATATATACATAAAACTTTATGATATATAGTTAGACTTTACAAATTATAAAAAATTAAAAGATATATATATACCATTAAATATTATAACATGTTTTATATAACATTAAAGTATATATATAACATTAGATATTATAACATATTTTATATAACATTTAAAATTATATATATATATAAACATTAGATATTTAACATATTTTATATAACTCAAAATTATATAAATTAGATATTATAACATATTTTATAATAAATCAAAAACCATAACATATATTTTTAAACGTGATCATTTAAAATATTTCTAAACTATAATAATCCGCATAAGACTGGATATCGATCATCTATATAATATCTAGAACTCTTAAAGACTACCACCTACTGGGAATTTATGACAACAAATATCGCAGGGGCTTCAATGCTGAGAGGCGGTGGTTGCAAGTGGGAGGGCGGCCACCGCCAGGCAGGGGGAATATATAGCAGAAGGCTGACCCGGGAGCAGGGAGGCAGAGGAATGAAAAACTCATTAGCAGAAAACTGAAGAAGAGATTTTACAGAAGAGCCTTAAGTGATCTGAGTTTTGGGCACGGAGGGACAGAGAGCCTCTGTGGAGAGCGTCTCTGGATCGGGCAACCAGGTTGCTCTGTCAGGTCGGGTGGTATTGGCCATCTCGAAATTTGATCGAAGAAGTACCAGTTCAGCAGCAGAATCATCAGCCGCAGTTGAGGTAAGTACAATTTAATTTTTTTTGCTGTCTGTATTTCAGTTTCTAAATTGAGGTTTCTGGTTTCTACATTATAATTGCCAAGGCCCAACTTCAAACTTCAAATTTTCATTGTCACAGTGATATATTGTTTACAAAAAATATCATTATGATATGAAAGAGTCAAGAGTCAAGAGTCAAGGACTCAAAACTCAACAGTTATGAAAACTAAAGTCCAATAGAAACTAAAAAAGACAAGTAAACTGTAAATGATAAATCTACATGTGGCCCTTGCCACGAGAGTCTCCAGGAGTATAAGGAGGTCGTGGTGGTCTTCTCGGAGTCTCCCGCACAGACCAACGACCAGAACTAGAACCTCCACGTGAGGGTGTAGATGGAGGGGGCAACAACAAAGGAACAAGACTTGGACCTCGAGCACTGCTACTGGATGGTGGAGGTGGAGGTGGAGGTGGCATGGAAGCATCATCTTCATCCCTTACAAGTTCCTCTTCCAATTCTTCAATATGTAGAATGCCATCCTCCAAATTGTCATCCTCTGGGTGATTGTCCCAAATTTTATATGTGGGATCCTCATAAGCCCGATCACAGTAATGACTCAACAACCTCAAGTTGTAGTGCACATAAACCAACCTTTCTGCTCGGTTTTCATTGAGTCTGTTCCTTTTCACATTATGTATGTAGCTGTAGGTGCTCCAATACCTCTCTGCAAAAGAAGTATTTACAACCTGTGAAATAATTTTTTTTGCCAATTTTGGCAAAAGTCCCTAGCCGCCATATGTTTCCCACCATGTGAAAGTATCAAATCTATCTCTATCGTCCATTGCATGGAAGTTACCATACAAACTAGTGCCACTAAAGTATCTGCCTATTTCAAGGTGCACAACTACACATTCCTCCCTGTTAGGTACCAATTTTTCTAATGCTTCCAAATATCCTCTAGTTACCTCTGGATCTAAATGGGGTTTGGTCCTAACCCCACCCCCTGCTGCAGGTTGGCCCAACCAAGACGTAGAGTAGTATTTTGGCGTAAGGATATACGCCAAGCAATGTAGTGGAAGATTAAGTCTATTCCACCGTTCACACACACAATCGTGAATCAGTTTGTACAAGTCGGGATCTCTGTTATGAACAATGTCTTTTATTTGCCCCAACATGGTGTCCATCTGGTCATACACCTTGCCAATAATTGGTTTGTATGTATCTGCAAACCGAATCATGTGATAAATGGGCTTGGTGAAATCCAAAACTTGCCTCACACTTGTCCAAAATTGACCATCAAGAGCAGCCTCCTCCACCATTTCAAAACCACCCCTGTCAGTTGCATTTGTAGCCCTTTCATTCAATACCTGCCAATGTGGGCTTGATACCATGCTAGCCAATGACTCTTACCTTCAAAAGACGCCTGAAGGTGAGGTAATAGCTGCCAAATCTAGTCCTCGCAATCTTCAACAACTCCAATCTTGAGTGACTGCGGAAAAGGCCATGTGTATTGCTATGATTTGTAATAAATTTTATCATTTGTTTGCCTTTCTTGTACAAATCACCAATCCATTGGTATTGTGCTTTTTTGTTCTTGACAACATCATGCATTAGAAGGTTCAATGTGTGAACCAAACATCCAAACCAAAATATGTTGGGGTATTTATCCTCAATAATTGCTCCCGCTGCCCTACAATTAGGAACATTATCAGTGATGACTTGGATGACATTGTATGGCCCAATACGGTCAATTGTTTCAAGTAATGCTTCTGCAATGTTGATGGCGGTCTTGAACTTGTCTGAGTAATCATGTGCAGTTAGAAAGATTGGACCATTAACAGACACATCAAGAACACTTATCAATGGCTTGCCTTTTACATTTGTCCATCCATCAGATACGATGGACACCCCATGCTCAGTCCAAGCACTTGTCATTCTATTCAAAGAATGTGATATTTTTGCTTTTTTCATTATCAAGGCCAACGGTTCTTGCCTTGTCATACCCAGGGCTCTTGTATCCTTTAGGGGCATCATTTATGGCCGAAACCATTTCGTGCCAATAAGGTGAGCGAAGAACGTTGAATGGTATCCCACATGCATAGAGAAACCTGTAAACCTTTGAATCCACATCATTCCTACACCCCTCATCAAGGAAATCTGATATGGTTCTACGCCTTAAAGATGATGACCCTGAGCCTCCAAATCCACTACCTTGGGAGGATGCTGAAGGAGTTCTTTGTGATTGTGAGCTTGGTTCAAAGAAACCCCTTGATTTTTTTGATTTGTATAGGGCTTCCTCCTCTTCCCTTATGTATTTGGCTCTATTCGCTGTTGACACTGCTGCACAAGTTTTAATTCCTATTTGTTGCTCCATCCCATGGCCTTTTCCTGCAGAGGTGTCTTCTAGCACGGGTGTATGAACCTGTGTAATCGTTGTTGCAATGGGGGCAATGAAATTTAGTGGTTCCACCCCCTCTCCCTGTTTCAGCCCTGCTAACATATTTCCACAATGGGGTTTGGTCTTGTTTAGTTTTTTGAGGGTCCTGTTCACCCTCCTCCAGCTCCTCCTCACTGGGGTTTTCACCAATTCGACTTTCTCCAGCTTCTTCATCCCCCTCTTCAATTTGGCCCCTCCGTTTCCTACTCTCCAGCACCATAATAACCATAAAAGGGACTAGGAAGAGGAAAATGCCCAGAAATAGGAAAATGTCCATGGTGTTTGATGTTTGTAGGGTTTTGATTCAAGAATTTGCAAATTAATTTAATTTATTGGGATTAATTAACTTAATTTATTAATTTAATTCAAATTCATAATTTTAAAACTCAATAAACTAAATTAAATTGACTAAATTACTATCTAACTAAATTAAACTAGCTAGATTAGCTAAATTGCTAAGTTACTTACCTCTGCAGGCTTGCTCCTCGCTCCTCGCTCTTCAACACTTGCTCCATGCTCCTTTGCCAAGCTCTTGCTCCTCAACTCTTGCTCAATGGTGATAATGAAATTTTTTTTATGCCCTTTGGGCTTTTAAAACATTTTTTTTTTTTTTTAAATTTAGTTTTTTTTTTCAAGTCTGCGGATTTTTTTTCCGCTAACCGCTCCTGGAGCGATTTTTTAATGCTCGGGAGTGATCGGGAGCGATTGCTCCCCGATCGCTCTTGGGCTTAAAAAATCGCTCCAGGAGCGATAGAGCAATCGCTCCCTAATGCACTCCCGAAAATGGTAGGGAGCGCAAATTTTTTTACGGGAGCGCGCTCCCGAGACGGGAGCGATTTCGGAAGCGCGCTCCCGAGGCGCTCCGGAGCCGCTCCTGCCCGGAGCGCGATTCGGGAGCGGGTTCGATGGGGGGGGCGCTCCGCCGCAACTATGCCTAGGACAAACCCTAGAAGCACTCAATGGGTGCTTGACCTCTAGATAAAAGGCCTTGAGCATGAAACCCGTGCTACAAAAATAACAATAATAATTTTTCTTTCATTTTACAATATACAAGAATCAAAAGTACATTTATTTCGTATGGGTAACCCACTTTTTGTTAGATACGAAGCCAAAATTTTCATATATTTTGCCACAACCATAAACTTCCTTTGTGACATCTTTTTACAAACAGTTGTCATGCAATTTCTAGAAAAGCATCTTCAACAAATAACTAAGACTTTTGTCAGACATTTCATGAGCAAAATTAAACAAACAACATCAATCTATGTCTGAGGCAAATCTGAACTTCATTTGAGATTAATCTTCAATAATTACAATTCAAACTTGGTGCAGAAACTGAGTCTTGCTCTAGTTGGTAAGGATGCAAATGATTTTACACATTCACTGATAATATAAGCCTAGGAGGTCACCTTCAATTTTTCAATACACCCTAGAATTATTCGGCCTCAACAATGAGTCTGGTACAGCAATTTGCTGGACCAATATATCTAGAGAATGCCGGACAACCTTCAGAAAATTAACCTTTGCGAAATCTGCTCTAGAATTTGGTGAATTCAACCCTCCAGAATGGACTGAATTTGATGGAGAATAGGAATAATTTGCAGCCCAAAGATAGAGGTCAATCTCATGGGAATCTACCTACTTATAAAGATGAAATTTGCCCACTGGTGGAGATGCTTTTGGCCTTCCAAGAGAACCTTAGTTGTAAGAAGAACTCAACCGGTGAAATAAATACCCAAACTCCTGAAATTATAAAATTCACACTTCCCTTTTGCTGATGATGTATGGTTCAAAACTTTAATGATTTGCCTCCAGGCAAATAGCTTGAATGGCTGGAAAATTTCTGTGACTAGGACCACAAAATTCGTCCCTCATATATATGTCTCAATAACCTCAGCTTCAATAAGACAATAAGTGTGGCACGGACCTCTGTAACTGAATGTGCTTGACCCTCTCTTCTGGATATGGTATCTGGAATGGTTCTGTGCGTGTGGCTGAGTGAAATATTCCTGGAACAACCAATTTGACCCCTGCACAATTCGTTCTTTTGGCACTAGGACAACTCGGTGTTGCCAACCCTTCTGGCAGTTGGAATTTGGCCCCTTGGAGAAGATTAAATCGACCCTTTGAAGAATAATGTATCCCTGGAAGAATTTGACCTCTTTAGCAACGAGAACTTCGCCCTCCTGCAATGAAAATTTAATCCACAATACCGAAGTTTCTCTGCAAATAAACTCAGTTAGATCTTCAGAAATAAACACTAGAAATAATACATCTAAGGTGGCAATAATGTCAACCGAAGAAGGAGAGATACTATTTAGGGTGGGAAGAGATCCACCGAAACTAGTGTGAGGATTTCTCTTGAAATCCTTAAGAATGAAACTCACTTGAGCTTCTTTTAATGGCAATGAAAGATGATGGGATAGAATAATTAGCAAATGAGCTCCACCCTCCTTTCATAATTTTTCATTGAGTCTTCTCCAAGCGGCTAGATCTTCTTTTAATATTATTTTATTGAAGAAATCATTTTTTCTTCCTAAGTGATTTTTTGCCCCCTTCTAATAAAAAATATTTTTTTCCCTTTTTTTATTAACTATAATTTACCCCTTTTATTTAGTATTATTAAAATTGGGTAAATTTATTTGGGTCTTCTAGATAATTATCCTTCCCGGTAGCCTAAAGGAGACAATTAAGCAACAGGAAACCATGGCTCCAACTCAGGAGATAGGGGACATTACAGTGCTTCCCACCCAAAATTTCTTGTCCTCAAGCAATCTGAGTTCTGGATGTTACAATATATGTTCTCCCTCCCATGTAGCATCTTCTGAAGGCAAATTACATTGTATAAGATATTCTGTGATTATTGTGCTCCTTAGCCTTCTCTCTCTCATCCCCAGAATCCCCTCGGAATTAATACCAAATGTCCCTCCTCATCCAACAGAGGTAGCTCGGATGAAGTAATAATCTGCTGTCCAACTGCCTTCTTCAAGCAAGACACATGGAATACATTATGTATCTTGCTTCCTTCTGGAAGCTCCAACTCATAGGCCACTTCTCCTTTTCTCCTGCTAATTCGGTAAGGCCCATAAAACCGTGGCTTAAGCTTCTCTGCGCCCTTTTGCTTGAGGGAAGACTGCCTATATGGCTGCAAATGCAAGTAAATTGTGTCTCCTACCTCGAAGCTCCTCTCTATCCGATGTCAATTTGCATATAAATTCTACTAGTTCTGAGCTGTGCAAAGGTTATCCTTGAGTGCCTTAGGATGTCCTGGCACTCTTGGACCCAATCTTTGGCCATTGGGCCTCTACTATCACCGAACACCATGTCAGTAAAGGATAATGCATCATAGCCATACAATGCTCTAAATGGTGACGTCTCGATCGACAGACGGTATGAAGTGTTATAGCAATACTTGCCCAAATGTAGCCACATCACTTTTTGTTAGAAAATCAAAATGCAGAAAAATATTTTCTTACTTTGATAGTAGCTTGTGATAGTTTTAAATTATGTTGTCTTCCTTTATCTTCTCTTCATCAAGCAACTATCAAATCAAAAGGAACCTGAAGATCACAAGAACAATAGAACACCATATATAGGCTCTCAACTAGGGCAAAGCCCCTCTACTAGGGGAAAACCCAATCAAACTCATCTTCTATTATAGAACCAAATAAAAAATGAGATAACCAGTACTTGACCAAGACTTCCACCACACGCCAAGTCAGCCCTCAAAAATATCTTCTTTCGAAGTTCTTTCTTCAAGGTTTTTTTTTCAAGGAATCAAAGCCTTCTTTCAAAGATATTTCCTTCGAGAGTCAAAGTCTTCCTTTTTGAAGTGTCAAAGTCTTCCCTTTTGGTGGTTCCTTCAACGAGTCAAAGTCTTCCTTTAGAGAATCAAATTTAACGAGTCAAAGAGACTTTCCGCAACTTGAAAAAGATTTCGGCTTCCTGCTTTAGCTCTGCAACTTGGTCTGCAGTTTTAGGCCTTGCAATTTGCATGGATCCCAAAAAATGTCACATGTGAGCGCTGATATAGTTCATATTTAGGGTTTCTTCTCTTTCGCTTGGATTCTTCTCTCGTATTCTAGGCTTGGCTCTTTATTTTCTTTTTTTCTTAGGTGTAGATCGAACTTGGATGGATAGGTGTCCCGATAGGTCAAATACTTCTTCAATAGATAGTCATCTTGTGTGTCGAATGGGCTTCTCTTGGGGCGACTTCACTGACAGGGCCGACTTTGTGTTGGGAGTCCATAAATGACATTTTAAATCAAAATTAATGTTTGTTTCTTGATACAATGTGCCCATAAGGGTCTTATACATATGATGAGGACTATATTGACTCAATAAACCCTAGAGCACGAAGAACATGCTTGACCTAGTTGACAAAATAAATATAGAGCATGAAACCCATAGCTTTAAAGTTGTATTTTCTCTTTTTCTTTTGCTTTTACAAATTATACAATATTAATTATGGGGACTGAGCATAGTTACATTTTCCAACACTTTCCTAATGGATAATTCCTCAAGTAACCACTAAAGCCATTTATTAACTGTCTTTCTCTGTCCATCCGTTTGTGGGTGATAGCTCGTATTATACTGCTAGGGGTGAGTTTCGTACCCACCAATCGCAATCGCTCCTACTCAAAACCTCCCATAAATTTGCTATCCCTATCGCTGACTATTGTCTCGTTTAGACCATATAGCCTAAAGATCTCTTGGAAGAACAACTCGGCCACCTGGGATGTTGAGCTCCTAGAGGGGATCACAAAGAAATGAGCGTACTTAGTCAATCGATCCACTACCACATATATGCAACGCTTGCCCTACACTGAAGGAATCTTGTGATCAAGCCCATAAAGATGCTCTGCCACTTGGAATAGTAGGTGACTGCAATAGCCTTGCTAGATGCATATGCTCCTCCTTGTTTTGTTGGCAGATGCTAGTTTCGAAGACACCTCAAGAGTCAAAACATCCTCGTCGAGGCCCTTCCAAGAGACCCTCTCCCTAATTGCTCTGTAGCTTTTATGGTAGCCTAGATGACTTGCGAGTGGCGAATCATGTAGTACTTCTATAACCGTAACCTTCAGTTGCGAATCTGGTACCAACTAAATCATGTCCTTGTAGTAGATGATATCCTACACCACCCTATATCTGCTATCATGTATCTACCCATCCGAGATCTCACATGCCATCTTGTTCTTGGAATACTCCACTAATAGTTGGGACTTCCAATCCAAGGATGTATCCATGAAATAAAATGTCACAGGTCTCCTAGGGAGTGCATCTGCAACCACATCATTTTTCCCCTTGACATGTTCAATCTCAAAATCATAAGCTTGAACCTTTCTCACCCACTTTTGCTCTCAATTATTTAACTCTTTTTGATCCAGGAAGAACCTGAGACTATTATGATCAGTCTTGACTTTGGACCGATTGGCTACCAGATATGGCTTAAACTTGGCCGGTTCATGCATGATGGTGAGAATTTCTTTGTCATATATGGAGTAGTGATGCTCGTAGTGCCCCAAATTTCTGCTCTCGAAAGCAATAGGGTGGTTGTTGTGCATCAATATCTGCTCCAATCCCTTCACGTGAAACATCACTCTTCAAAACAAATGACTAAAAAAATCAGGCAAAGCTAAAATATGACAAGTACTCATTACCTCCATAAGTCGCACAAACACCTTCTCTGCTACATCCATCCATACAAAGTCTTCTTTCTTGGTCAAGTCTGTAAGTGGAGTTGCTAGCTGGGGAAACCCCTTGATGAATCACCTATAGTAGGTGCAAATACCTAAGAATCCTCTAAACATCATCACATTCTTGGGAGTGGGCCAATCATTGATTGATTGAATTTTCTCTTGATGCACTTACAACCCTTCTCTACCAATCATGTGCCCCAAATAGAGCATCTTGGTTAGACCAAATTCACACTTGGACAACTTGGCATAGAATTTGTTTTCTTCTAATATCTTCAACACCTCCTCCTAGTGTTGTAGATGTTCCTCCAATGTTTTGTTGTATACTGGGATGTCATCAAAGAAAACTAGCACATACTTGCACAACTTCTTGTTGAACACATGGTTCATACAAGACTGGAAGGTAGCAGGTTGGTTGGTCAGCGCAAAGGGCATAACCAAAAAGTCATAATGGCCATAGTGACATCTAAAAGCTGTTTTTGGAATATCCTACTCCTTGACTCTAATCTGGTAGTAGCCTGAGCGGAGATAATTCTTGGAAAAATATCTAGCCCCTTTCAATTCGTCAATTCTAGGAATGGGTTATCGATTTTTGATGGTCTTTTTGTTCAATTCTCTGCAATCAAGACACATCCTCAGGGAGCCATCCTTTTTCTTGAATAGAATCATTGATAAGGCAAATGGTCTAGAACCAGGGGTATGTGGCCTAGTGCGAGAAACTCTTAAATAGTCTTCTCGATCTCATTTTTATATGCCTTGAGGTGCTTATAGGGAGTGGTGATGACCGCCTAGACTCCCTCCTCCAATTCAATGATATGCTCGAAGCCCCTATCAGGTGGGATCCCGAGTGGAATATCCCTAAGCACCTTATGATATTTTTGTAATAATGCTGCAATGTTTATTGGATACTGCTAATGCTGATCTCCCGACTGCTTTTCTGACACTCTGCACTCTATTGCTCAATGTCTAAATGCCGAAAAATGGGCCTCTATGTTGTTTGATGTCATTGTCTTTGGGAGATAGGTGTGCATGCCTCTTAACACCACCTTCTTTCCATCCTGCATAAACTCCATCTCATTCTGCTTGTAATCTGTGGTGTAATGCCCAATAGAGATGAGCCATTAAACTCCTAGAACTACATTACTATCATGAACAACAGCCACAAAAAATTCATCCGTAATAGTGTAGTTTTCCATTGTCAAGCTCATCTTGGGGATCATCTTGTTGCACTGCATGAATTTATTTGCTGGTATACCTATGGAGAACCCCTCAAAATTTGTGGTGGCTAGCCCTTTCCTAGATACATAGGAAACATCAATAAAATTGTGGGTGGCCCCACCATCAACCAAAACTGTTGCCTTTTGTCCCTGTATAGTTTCTCGAATCCTAAGAGTGAGATATTGAGGAATGCCTGTGAGTGTAGCAATGATACTGCTCCTTTCTCCCTCCTGAGGCTACTCACCCTTGATTTCTTTAAGTTCCTCTTGCGGTTGCTCCTACTCATCCTTCGCTCAATATAGTGAGCTCTCCCCTTTGCAGTACATCGATGCCCTGGTGCCTAAGGTTCTTGGCATGTGAAGCACATTCTCCTCCTGAGATCTCTTCTAGTCTCCTCATCAAGCTGGTTTCTCTTGGTCCACTCCTTTGATGTCTTGAGGAGGTCTAGTATCTTTCCCCTTAGGTGGGAAGGAAGGTTTAGTGGGCACTCTAGTCTTTGGATTGCATCCTGCAAAGCCCTTGTCTTGCTGATTGCATCTTGCAAAGAAGTAGGTTTGTAAGACCTCACTAACCCCAGTAGAGGTTCAACGAATCACTCAACAAACAACATAATTCTCTTGGCCTTCGACAAATATGGTACTATTACAGACAACCTCAAAAATTCTGATATGTAATGTTCTACGCTACCAGTCTGCGTGAGTTGTGTGAGCTCCCTTAAATACAACTCTCGTTCCTTTTGATCAAATCTATCTATTACCCTTTGAGCAAAGTCTTCATAGGTGGTTATGTTTACATGCCCTAAGGTGGTCAAGCCATAGTACCACCAATCATGCGCTGCTCCCTCTAAATACAAGGTGGCCAACTTAATGGGATCTGCTTCAGTTACTTGGTTCAGCTGAAAATAAGTATCAACTTTTTGGAACCACACCCTTGTTGTAAATCTGGTAGAATCTAAAAATTTGGAAGGGTCAACTCCCCCACAGTTTGCTGCAATTTTGTGTTTTGAGTGGTTGATCCTTAACGCCTTTGCTATTATTATCACTTTTCAAGGGACAAAAGTCTTTGAAAGTGATTGCATCTTGGATGCCATCTCCCATGGGCTGATATTCTTGAAAATAATCTCCCAATAGCATGTCCTCTTGATCCGCTAGTTCTGCTGGATTGGCAAGTAAAAATTCAGGGTTAGTGGGTCGAGATGCTCCACTATAAATTTGAGGGTGGCTTTGGCGGTTGGTTAATGCAATATTATGAGATGTCCCTACTTCTCCAACATGAGTCCCCATTGTTTCCTTTGTTCTGTTTTATTGCCTCATTTCTTTAACCATTTCCTTCTACCCTTTTGCCAAGTCATTTAGAGCTTTCAAAAGGCTCTGGAATGTTGCTTCCTCATTTAATAATGGGGCACTTGAATCTCTCATCTTGTTAATTTTAGGCAACAATGGTATGTTCTATGCTTAGAGCAATTTTACTTCAATATCCAGTGTAACAATCACATTAACATGAAAGTAAAATGCTGATAGAACATAAACCCAAACAGTAGAAGACAAGCCAAGACAAGAGGACACAAGATGTGGCACCAGCTAGGGACAAACCCTAATGTGGGGAAACCCTTGATCAAATCTTCTTGTAGTCTTCAATAGTTCAATAGAGAGAGAGATAGTACAATTTATTGTTGGCATTATGATACATATGTTGTACTTGATGGCAACCCACTCATCTCAGATGATAAATTATAGTGCAGCAAAGTTCATGCACTTTCATGCAGAGAAAAGTTCACGCACTTTCATGTAGAGAAAAGTTCACGCATTTTCATGCAGAGAAAAGTTCCTTTCATGCAGAGAAAAGTTCACGCACTTTCATGCAGAGAAAAGTGCACGCACATGGGAAATCTTATGGTTGGTTCATGGTATTAGTCCGGCAGTTTTTGATCCCATGGTTTTGGTCCCTGGTATTGCATTTAAAAGAATTGAACCCAAGTATTGGGTCCGTGGTATTGTTTCTCAATGGTTTTGGTCCATGGTTTTGAGTGAGGCCTAGCCTATAAAAAGGAAAGGAGATCATTTGGCTAATCACAAGTGTTGAAAATCTTAAGAAGAGC